>VBSM01000413.1:22077416-22130431 GCA_008086735.1 Cheirogaleus medius
TAAAAAAAAAAAGCTACAAAGCAAAGCCTAAGGTCTGTCTTTGCTGACACAATTTTGAAACTCTGTGCCTCAGTGGCCTTTTTAGAAAGTAGGAATATAGTAATTTTGAAATTAATTCTCTGTAAAAACTCAGGCAAAACATCTATAAGTGATTCTTTCTAAAGATATTTCATTTACTAGAGCCAAAAACATTTTGGTGGATTATTTTTATTAAGGCCTCTACCTCCATATATGACTTGATAATTAAATTCTTGAGGTACACGCCTCTGGATTATGTTATACAGGAATTATGGGAACTCCTTGTGGTCCTTTTAGTAACTTCACACATGGAAATGGTTCATGTTATATCTGGGCTACAAAACTGCGTGTTCCTAAACTCTCGATTGCAGTGTCTTTCATCATTGAATCGCAGTGCCTAGTTTCTTAATAAGTTGTTGTTGTTGTTATTGTTGAATATAGTAATAACCATTAAGTACCTTTTACATGTCAAGCATCAAAGAAGTTTTCTGTGTGTTTCTTTTACCCACAGGACTCTGCTAATCCTGACAATACATTGCAAAGTATGTATTATTATCCCCACTTTACAGATGTTGCAACCAAACCTCAAAGAGGGTAAGTTCGTTTGTTCCCCAACTCACGCAGTTTCTAGGCAGCATGGCACAAACCACCCTCACTCCATACCCTGCTCTATCCACTGCCTCTTATTGGGCTGATTATAAATGCTACATAATGATACTCCAATGTAGATGGAACAAAGAGATTTCTTTGGGCATTCTTATTAAATACATGAAAAAGAAATAGTTGAAATAATCACCAATAAACCCTCAAAGCTCTCCCTCGGTGAATCAAAGCCATCAATTTGTAGTAGGTATGAATCTAGCTAACATCCAAACATTAGTATAGCAGTCTGAACCTATGCCTTCTTGCTCTAATAGAACTAGTACGAATCATGCAGGGAAATAATACACTTAAGCGAGGACAAGATCTACAGACATGGGTTGGAGGGAAGAGATGATAGTCTTAGTAAGTTAATTCCTACTCTTCGAAATGTGGCACTACTGCTTTTGAGCCAGAGCTGTGTGTAAAATGGATGCCAGTTCATCTCCCAATCTGATGAGTGTCACTGTCACTCCACAAAAAGCCACACACCACTCACTTCCCACATTTGTTTTCACAGAGGCACCCTTTAATTGATAATCTGTCAACAACATCGAACTTACTCTGACAAGATCTTTGAGTTTTATAAGAGCAGTCAGAGATTTGTTTATTTTTCTAAGAAGACCAGCTTCAACTCTGCTGATAATGTGGTTTTTTTTTTAAAATGAGCAGATAGGCTGCTGGAATCATCCCAGAATCGACACCGACTGACAGCTCCAGCTTGTTAGGTTCACAATGCCCACATCTAGCGAGTTTAATTTTATGCACATCTTAGGCAAGTAACAAGCAATTGCAGAAAGGGTGGAGATGAGGAGGGAGGGCTATCGGAAAAGGACTTCATAAAAGCAAGGAAAATCTTATCTATTAAGTAAGGATTTGAGCCAAAAAGTTGTTTCAGCTTTATTAAGGTAAAATTGACAGATAAAACGTTTTATATATCTAAGGCGTATAACATAGTGCTTTCATTTAAGTATCCCTTGTGTAATAATTCCCATGATCAAGGTAGTTAACACATCATACTTCACAGAGTTACCCTGTGTGTGTGTGTGTGTGTGTGTGTGTGTGTAATGAGAACACTTAAGGTCTACCTACTCTCTTAGCAAATTTCAAGTATATAATACAAACAGTCCTGAATTATGATGGTTTGACTTATAGTTTTTCACCAGTTTTATGATGGTGTGAGTGATACACCTTTAGTAGAAACTGTACTTCAGTACAATATTCAATAAATTACATGAGCTATTCAACACTTTATTACAAAATATGCTTTGTGTTAGAAGATTTTGCCTAACTGTGGCTAATGCAAGTGTTCTAAGCATGTTTAAGGTAGGCTAGGTTAAGCTATGATGTTTGGAAGGTGAGATGTATTAAATACATTTTCCATTTAAGATATTTTTAACTTGGCTTTATTAGAATGTAATCTATATGCTATTATTAACTATAGTTACCATGCTGTACATTAGACCTCTAGAACTTACTGATCTTATAAGTGAAAGTTTGTACACTTTCACCACCATCTCCTCCACTCACCAGCCCCTGGTGACCACTGTTCCACTCTCTATTTTCTAAGTTCGACTTACTTTAGATTCCACAGATAAGTAATATTATACAATATTGATCTTTCTGTGTATATTTGGCTGGTTTCATTTAGCATACTGTCTTCCAATTTCATCCACATTGTTGCAAATGGCAAGATTTCCTTCCTTTTCCTTTTCTTTTTTTTCTTTTCTTTTCTTTTTTTTTCTTTCTTTATTTTTTTGAGACAGAGTCTCACTCTGTTGCCCTGAGTAGAGTGCCATAGCATCCACCTAGCTCACAGCAACTTCAAACTCCTGGGCTCAAGCCATGCTCCTACTTCAGCCTCCCAAGTAGGTGGGACTACAGGTGCTCACCATGACACCCAGCTGATTTTTATATTTTTAGTAGAGAAGGGGTCTCGCTCTTGCTCAGGCTGGTCTCAAACTCCTGAGCTCAAGCAATCTTCCTGCCTCAGCCTCCCAGAGTGCTAGGATTACAGACATGAGCCACCATGCCTGGCCAATATTTTCTTCTTTTTTAAGCCCCAATAATATGCCATTGTATACATAGGCCACAATTTATTTATTTATTCATTCATCAATGGACACTTAGGGTGTTTCTACAACTTGGCTATTGTAAATAATGCTGCAATGAGCATGGGAGTGCAAATATATCTTTGACATACTCATTTCATTTCCTTTGGATATATACCTAGAAGTAGGATTTCTGGGTCATATAGTAGTTCTATTGTAAATTTTTTGAGGAATCTCCACACTACTTTCCATAACAGCTATATAAATTTACATTCCCACCAACAGTATACAAAGGTTTTCCTTTCTTCATATCCTCACCAACATTTGTCATCTCTTGTCTTTCATTCTAATAGATGTAAAGTGATATCCCATTCTGGTTTTGATTTGCATTTTCTTGATGATTAGAGATGTTGAGCACCTTTTCATATATACCTGTTGATCATTTGTATGTCTTCTTTTTAGAAAATGTCTACTGAGGTCCTTCACCCATTTATTAATTGAGTTATTTGTTTTCTTCCTTAAAATAATTATTTTTAATTCTTTTTTAGGTAACTTATATATGTCCATTTCTTTGAGGTCAGTTACAGAAAAATTATTATGTTCCTTTGGTGGTGTCATGTTTCCTTGCTTCTTCTTATTTCTAGTGGCCTTATGTTGAGGTCTGTACATTTGAGGGATCAGTTAACCTTTTCCAGCTTTTTCAGACAGGCTTCAGTGGGGAAAAACTTTCACCTGCAGGTGGCTTTAAGGGTGTCAGTTGGATGGGGTGCAGTGTCTCCCATTTCAGGATAGAGGTGGCAACATAGTTTCCATCCAGCTCTGTCAGCTGAGGTCATTATTAGAGAAGACCTTGGCAGCCAATGCTCCAGTTATCTACAGTGGCAGTGGAAGATAGACCGCTGTGGTCCACAGTCACAAAGGCTATTGGGGTCTCTTTATTCTCCTTTTCCCCCATCAGGGAGAATTGTAACTAAGGAAATCCTTCTTGACATCAGGTCATGTGCTGGCACTTACATAGTATGGCAGTACCAGGACCAAGGGCATAGGTGGGCTCACAGCAGTGGTGAGGGCACAGGCACTCAGAGAGCAGTTTCCTGGCCTCAGGGAAAGGCAAAAACTATTGCATCACATGGGTCCTGGGGCATGTCTGCATTTGCTATGATGGTGGCACAAGTAACTGAGGCATGGGCATATGCATATCACCCATGGAGCCAGGGTCTGGATCCCTGGGGAATATCACTGTCACTCAGGTCCTGGTGGAGTGGGATGCAGCAGAAGCATGAGCACAAGGATGACAAGGTATAGCAGTGACCTGGGCCTCAGGTTTGGGGAATAGTAGCAGCATACCCCTAGGAATGGTAATCACACCGGCACATTTAACTGAAATTTACTTCTGTGTGCACATCTGTGAAATATTAGCCACCAACATTGAATGGCAAGTATATAAAAGGTCAGATGTCAAACTATCTTTGTCCTGAGACATGACTTATTCATTAGTTCTGACTATAGATACTGCAATTTACCATTACTCAATCTTGCAGGACTCTCTCTCTGCTGCTCATTTGACAACCGTAACATTTTTATACAACCTAAGTGATACCAAAATGAATATCCAAGGAAGTACTGAAGGGCATGAGAACTCATACAGTGATATTGTAAAATCTGAGGGTGTGTGTGAATGTGTTTCCAAAGCAGAGGAGTGATCCCGCCAACTTCTGCTATAGCTTAGTAATGCTAAGAATTTATGTAGGCTATTTTATGTGTATAAACTTTTGGCATTTTTAGGCAACACTTGTAGGACTCTCTCCTTTTCCAGTGACTAATGATTCCCATAATTCTTCAACTTCACCCTCTCCATCCCTCCACCTCATCCCACTATTAAAGCTGAGTTACTCTGAGCCAGCCAGTTGTTCTTTTTGCACTGAGTTTTCTTTTTTGAAAAGTATAACTATATTATTAAAAGAAAATAACAATTTTTAATTGATTTTTAAAAATTGTTTTGTCCCTTTTCCACAACTTTCCCCTTTATCCTAAGTGTGAAAAAAAAAAAGAGGGAAATGATGATATCTGAAGTGAATCTCCTCTAAGCCCAAACTTGGACTCAAAATCTAGCTGTTTGTGGAACTCCTAGGACAGCGTCCTGAATTTCCTTTAGAGACTTCTATTTACAGTAGAGAAATTGATTGTGTTTGCATTTTGAATGAAGAAAAATGGATGAATTGTATGCAAAAGAACTGGAAGGGGAGAGAATAAGAATAAAATTCCAGACCCTGCCTCTATACTAACATAGGAAATATTTTCTAAGTCCCAATAAAGTAAAGAATCTCAGGTTGAGACTAATGGATCTGTTTCCTATGGGACTCTGTGGAGGTTGAAAGGAAAATAACCACATTTTGGAGGGAAAGAGCATCCCGGGAAGGCCGCCACCAATACATGGCCATGGCAACGGCTAGGTGGACGTGTCAATGGTGTGCCAGTGGAGGCTTGCAGGCAGAGCACCAGAATCAGAGACTAATTTATCATAAGCAACAGGCCCATGATGACTAATAGGAATATTGGGATGGGGTATACTGCAGGGAGCTACAGAATCCGAAAGAGTATGGAGGGACCTGATTCAGGGAAGTTTGTGCTGACACTTCATCTAAACTGCTATTATTCTAGAAAAAAATAAAAATTCTTTTTAGCATTTAAAAGTCTTTTAATATCATTTTAGCACACTACCTGTTGGTCTCAATTATACTCATTATTATTTTTAAACCCATCATACTTTGCCCCAAACAAGTTACACATTAATAAATCCCTTAATCAAGATTTTTTCAATGCCAACTTGATTTACAATGAAGATCAATATAGAGAATACTACCCCCGGCACCTGAGTTTTGAAAGTCGTTCCCCACAATGATTTAATACCGCAACTGTGGAGAGCAAGTTTATTCTGCCTCCATGTCCCATTTTGCTTGTGGCCAAGATAAGGCACAGAGGAATTATGTGATTAGCTCAAAGTCACAGAGCCAATCAGTGTCAGGGCTGAGATGGCCTATGTTTAGCCCACAGGGCTCTACTCTCTGCCATTCTCATTATTTGCTGCTGTTTTCATCCCCCGGCTAGCCGTCCTAAGTAGCTCCGCTGTTCCACACCAAAATGACTAAGGTCTTGGTCAACAAGCAGCTAGTGCTGCTATAGATATTGCTCTGTGAACCTGTTCTCTTTAACACTCCAGGGAGAAAGAGTAAGTTTTCATTATTATTGATTTGCTCCTTTGCTGGATGATGTGTTGTCAAGAGAAGAGAAAGGCAGGACCAGGAGTAAGGATTCAATCATTTTAATCCCAGCTCTGCATGTGGCCTTGGGCAAGGGCCTTCATCTTACAAAACTTCAGATGTAAAAGGAAACTCAAAATGCCCATTTAGCAGCGTCTTACACAAACAGGTTTTTTATATTAAATTAGAAGAAATTTATCAAGGTTATATGATTTCTAATTATCAATTTTGTTATTAGGATTATGATGCTTTAATACTATATTAGCTTGAAAACAATGATTTGAATTTTTCAAAGAATTTTAAGTTACTAAAGCAACAACTGCCTATGGATTTTCCTAATCCTACTCTTCTTTTTCTTAAGAAATCCATCATCCCTAAAAGTCCCCCAAAACGGCATTTGCTTCAGTTTTGAGTTTTGCTATTAATATACCAAAAGAGAATATAAAACAACTTTCAGAACTAGACAAAGATTTATTATCAGAAAAAGAGAGGTTTTGGTTTGGGTATTTTCATTTTCACATATGAGTCAAAGTGCTTTTCTGCTTTCTAAATCAGAAGTGCTAATAAAAGATGTAAAATCCTTGCCTTTATGACTGTGACAGCACTTTAACAAAACATTCCTTGATACTTGCTGAGGAGAAAATTTTTATCTTCAAGTCTCTAAATTTGGCTTTAGATCCCTCTGATTATTTGCAGATGTGGTTTTGTGTTCATTTATTTTTTATAATTCATGAAAAATGTATAGAAACGTAAAACCCCTACATTCAATTCTTACATCTAAATGGACTCCTTTACTGCCTGTTCAGTCTGTGAAAATCTGCTCCTGGGGCCAGGCACCTGCGGTGAATACTCACGATGCTGCAGTTTGCAAGATCAACACGAAATGGGCCCTGTGCAGTGTTCTATTGCAAAACAAGCCTTGACCAGGCTGATTTAAGAAAAAAAAAATAGTGAGCATTTTCAGGTACAGTAATATCAGGACAGCAAGAAAAGGGAGCCTCCTCCCACCAAAAGAGAATTCTTGAAAGATAACTGTATCTCAAGAGTGAAGTCTACTCCTAATGTTTAGTTTAGATTTTCCTTCTGCCAAGAATACAAGTGATTGTCTCTTTCTGACTCCCTCAATGCCATTTTCCTGTTTCTTTCTTCTTTTTTCTGTATTTTTTATGAATAAGATAACAGAAGTCAGGTAAAGAAAAAGGCCTGTTACCCCTACCCCCTCTTCCCAATGTCTATTTGTCCAGTTGCAATATCCATGATTTACTCACTTCAGTGAGTGAATTTATAGCTACCGCAAATGTATTTTCCTTCTTGTGCTCATGTGGAGCAACCGCTATCAAATGAGCACAGTGCCATCAACAAGACAGATAAGTACCTTCCATTTCCCAATTACATGTGAGTAGGCAGAAAGCAGAAGGCCAGCAGACTGAATGACAATCCTAAAGGACGATTTAGAGTCGGGTCACATTGCAGAGGGCTCTGGAGTCATTTGTAATTGGACTTGCTACCAGGTAGCCATAATGGTTTTTCATTTTCCATCAGATATTTCAGGCCAGATTGCAAAAGAAGTGATGACTTTTAGTGGCATATTTCTACCTGGCAGAGTCTAACATAAATGTTGATATAGTAAGCACTCAGATGGTGCTTTAATCAAATCAGTAAAACTTTTCTTTTTTCCAACTTTACAACTCAAACGATTTTCTCATCCTGCCCATTACCATCCTCAATATATAAATAGATTTCAAAATTTTAGAAGCAAGCTTCTTAGAAATGAGTGACTTCTTAAATTATGGTCTATGCCAAATTATTTAAGGCACCAGTTAGAATAAATCGACATCAAATATAGTAAAATCAAACTAGGTAAGATACATAACCATCCATTTAGTAAAGATATATGTGTGTATATTTATATATGTGCATATCCCTACACACTTATCATGTATACATTATACAGTATATGCTTATATAGTATATATAGTATATATTCATTATATATATACATATATTTACATAACCTTCCCCATCTGCATAGTCATATTCTTCTTTCTTTACAACAAAAGCAAGCAACACCTATATAACACTTTGCCATTCTACACAAAGTTTATGTCCCTTGCTTCACTTTCTCAATTTTTGCATTGAGAGGGTCCAATTCATTATCTTATCTTTATCTGTGATGTTAACAATCCATAGCCACAGCACATATGTGGTCTGTTTTATTCCCCCATGTCTATTCCTGGGACACTATTTTCCTTTTATTATAAAAGGCCAGTTTTTCTTCTCATCTGTTTTTCTGCCCAAGAGAGATTGGAGCTTTTCACAAAAACTCAAGGCCCACCAAATTATCTATTTACAACTGGGGAAAGGCTATGTAGGAGGTTGTTGGAACTTTTAAATACAAAGGAATTTTGAGTTTTTGAAAGTTCTCAGGGTGCAATAACATTTTTTACTTTTTCAGAGAAAAATGTATATGATATTAACATTTAATATTTTCATTTCTATTACCAGTCATGAAAATGTCTTTCATATGCACAGAGTCATAAAGACTTTGCTTTCGGGACTTCGACACTCTTGGTTGATGACGGTTTCATGCGGACTAGGCAGTTGTATTCTCTGTAGAATTATCTATTAGGAAGGAAACGGGCATGGCAGGCTGCAGATAGTCCAGATTTCATGTGATCACTATATAAGTTGGATACATCCAGAAAGCACAGTTGGCAGTAAGATGGTCCCTCACTCACACTCAGATTCTAGAAAACCATTGAGAATGTGTCTTTTATTTGAATGGACCCTAGACAATGAGCAATTCAGGAGAAACTGAAGTTATGAGTGTCCCTTCTGGATAAATTACACAGAGTCAGAAGAGAAGATGATTTTCACAAGGAGTTCCCAAACCACTGTTGCAGAGTAACCAGAACTTGCTAACATGTATAATAGCTGAGATAATTTGATTTGCTTCAGAAAATAAGAAGAATTCAGGAATACAAAGCAGTTTATGGCTCCCATAATTTCTTTTCAATTTTATGCAACAACTTCATGTCCTAAATCTTACCTCAGAAACCAGATACATCTGCATTGCTGTTGCTAGAAGTTCTGGAGCTAAATCTCCAACCTAGAGGGAAATGTAGCAAAATTGGCTAAGAGCATGAGTTTTGGAACAATATGTGGATTTGAATATCAACTTTGTAGTTTCTTAGCTATGTGACTTTAGTCAATTCTTTTTTAGCCTGTAAAGAACATAGCAATGTATGGGACATAACAAACCCTCAATAAAAGTAGCTCTTACAATAATATTTCAATGGATCTGTTTTAAATATCTCCTAGTTCAGATATAACTGCAACACTAAGAAAATGCAAATTACAACAGTGAACTTTTAAGATGTGGATAAAGATTGTCTGATCTTATGGGTAAATGAATTTTACCAAGATCCTTTGTTTCCTTCCATTAGTAGGAATTACAAACTTTATATAAAGGAAAACACCTTTTTGTTAATTATTCTCATTTTTTTTCTTCTTCATCACTGCCTTCTACTGAATACTGACCAAGACCAGAAACTAGTGTAAGCACTACTAAATATTATTTTCTTTAATTCTCACAAAAAGCTAATCAAGCAGGTACTTTTATTCATTTTACATATGAGAAAACTGAAGTTTATAAAAGTTATCTAACTCAGAAACTCACAATTACTAAGAAAGAGAAAAGATTTGAAACCAAATGTTTCTCACTCCAAAGACCAAAATCTTAGCTACATAATATATTTTATCCTGTGGCATGTTCATATCATGGGAGAGTAGAAAGTAACTTAGTAAAGATAACTTCCGATCTTTTTTTGCCTAAAGGATGATGCCTCTGCCTATTCTTTCTTCATTTTAAGGGTTTTACTATGGATAATCCAGGATTTCTTCAAACACTTTTGTATGGAATACATTTATCAGGAGAAAAAAAATACAAGATCGGTATGCTTTTGCCCAGCATAGCTGTTTTTTCTTTCAGTAATTGGACAATGATAACCGGCCAGCCATCTATTCATAAGTAACAATGTTCTAAAACACTGGCATCTTGTGGTAACCTAAAGCTACAACAGCTCTAAAAGCAAGCATCAATCTGGGAAGTCGCCTGTTTTTATTTTTGTTTTCTCTTCATCTGGATAAGTCACAGCGGGAAACAGAGGGGCTGTCTAGTTTCATTATGTCAAGACTGATGAGACTGAAAACCTCACGACTTGTTCTTGAGTTCCAAATTATCATTAGTTGAGGAAGGGTAATGTGGCAGGAGGAAAATACCTCCTCCTCTTTGTGCCAGTTTTCACTGCAACGTCAAGCGTAAGGCAAACAATTCTAATTAGGTTCTTTGTCATTTGTATACCAGTAATTCTTTTTTATAGGTAACAGAAATGCTGTGCTTTCAGAATCAGGTAGCTTTCCTTTCCGTCAGAGACAGGCAATCTATACTATCTTATTGATTTACTCAACCAATTAATCCATTGATTCTTTTCCCATCTATAAAAACAACAGCAATAAAAACAGAAAACATGTCTAATGAAAAAAGATGATGGAAATTAAAAATCAGCTATGAATAAAAATCATTAATAAAAATATAACTATGGATATTTGCATTTTCTCGGTGGCTTTGCTGCCACATTTTCCAACAGAATGTTTCACAGTACGTTGTTGAAGCATATCAAAATTCATGGAAATGATATAAGAAACTTCTTAGTAAGACATGAAACTACAGAAGAAATAAGAGCATTTTTATTTTGTGTACATTTGGCTTCTAGTTCAACGGTTTATGATTTTCTTTTCAAATTCAGTTGACACACTACTATATCCCAGGCTGAAAGATCTGAACTACCACCACTCTTGAATTGAGAAGCCAAGACATTTGAAACTTTTACTGGATTTATGACCTAGAAAAGCACAAATAGAGTTGTATGGGGAAATGAATAGAACTATAAAGCAGATTCTAATCTATCTTGGAGGGAAAAGGAATGAACCAAAAAAGTCAGAAGATTCTAGAAGTTAAACATTTATCCTGGACAATGGTGACTGACCAAGTGGGTTAAGTGAATGAAATGTCAGTTCACCTCTGGCTGACCAGCTATTATATACATTTTACAGTATTAGTCAAGAAAAATGAGGACGAACTAAAAATTTCAAGAAGACTTTATTTAAATTTCAGTCTTAGCTACACATGTAAATTATAAGACAAAGGTCACGTTAAAAGAGAAAAATATGTCTTTGATTCTAGGAAGCTGAACCATCTTAATGATCCTTAATTACCAAATATTACATTAAGCAGTCTAAAATTTTTAATCTGACATAACCCTGGAGGCATTATATGTCAATTCTGTAGTGATTATGAATCTTGTGTAGGGAACTCTTGGAAACTCTCCATTATAGACAATATCAAAAGCTAGATAGAATATTAATTGTCCAATCACAGAGATATTCCACCGAATTATTATTTCAAAATTATTAGATATTAGGAAATAACTAGCTTTCATAGAATGTAAGTGGTAGAAACCAATACCCACCAATTAGAAGGCTAGTTTCTCAGCTACACATGTAAATTACAAGACAATCTGTTTTTCAGCTACACATGTAAATTATAAGACAACGATTGCATTAGAAGAGAAAAAATATGTCTCTTATTCTAGGAAGCTGAACTATCTTAATGATCCTCAATTACCGTAATGTGATTATCTTCCCACAGTAAACAGTGATAAGAAACAATTCATACCTGATCTAAAGCAGTACCAAAAGAATTGTCCAATAGTAGAAATGCTATAGAGGGAGAATCTTTTGATATTGTGACTAATTGGATTTATGGGCAGGTGGAGAAGTGTAGAATGACTCCTACAGTTCCAATTTAGGTAACTGAATAAATAGCAATAATATTTTCCAAATTAGTTCATACAAATAGAAACAGATTGGGGACCAAGCATAATAATTCATTTTGGAACATGTGGTTTTTTGATCCACCTGTGTAACAAGTGTGAAGATGTGGAATGGGTATCTGTATGCATCGATCCAGAGCTCAGAAGGACAGTCTATGCTGAAGCCACGGACCTGAAGTTGTTGGCATACGGGCAATATCATAGAAGTGGATAAAATTGACCAGGGAGAGAAGGAAACAGCCTACGGACAAAACAACAACATCAAAACCTGGAGAACAGCAACATGTAAGAAATCAGCATTAAAGGAAACTAAAAAGAAAGATGAGCCGAAGGAGGCAGAAAAGTAATCATGAGTGGGACAGAAAGATAACCAGAGAGAGCAATAACTCAGAAGGCAAAGAGGAAAAATTCTGCATATAATTTAATAGTTGTCTTAGTCTTCTAGGGCTGTTATAACAAAATACCATAGACTGGGTGGCTTAAGCAACAGAAATTTATACTCTCAAGAGTTTTGGAGGCTGGAAGTTCAAGATCCACTAGACTTTGTGCCTTGTCTTGTTATGCTTTATGTCTTTTTGCCCTGTACCTTTTGGGGTAATCTTGATTCTCCACATGAAAAAATTCTACTCCTCTTTAAAAACCTCCCTCAAATGTTGCCTCTTTTCAAAAGACTTCCCTTCTCTTTCCTAGAAAAAGAAATGCTTCCATCTTCTACTCAACATTAGCATTTTTTCCTATGTCACAAAGCACCTACTAAATCTTATGATTACCCCACTAGAATGTGGATGCATCTAAGACAATCTAAATCTTATTTGTCTTTTCTAAATTAGTCCTCTAGTATTGTTCCATATCCCTACCAGATGTTTGTCAAATGTAAGGCAGTGAATAAGTGAATGGATAAAAATAATAAGTAAATTAATAAACATATCCACTTTCTAAAATGAGTTATTTATCTAATATAGATATTATCAGAGCAAATGCTCTTTCCAAATTTTCATATAACAGTGTTCAACTACTCTAGATAGTCACAACTTAACAATTACCTACAGTGCAAACACAAAGCAAACAAATGAAAAAGAAACACTATGGTAGAGATGGTATAAAAATTCAGATATTATAAACAAAAAAACCATAGTCTGAACCTTAGCAAAATGTATGCATTAAGGGAGAAGTCAAATTGCATGCAGAAAAACATAACAGGTCCAAATTATATTATTTTAGAACCTGTTTATTATACTTTTAGTTTGTCTTGTTCTGTTATCCTGACAGTGAGGACTGAATTTGATGTATTTTAGATGCAAAGAATTTGTATGTGTGCACAATACAACTGGTCTCCTTGAGATTTTAGATATAGAAGCTCAATAACAGTCCGTCAACATCCAGTTTAGCAGAAGCCAATATTTGTCTACCTATTTTAAAACAGTTATTATATAAAGTTTCAAATATTTATACAATACTCTAGCAATGATATTAATTTCTCCTTCCAGAAATGGACAATATTAGTGTTTCCATATTGCTGAGGCAATAACTAGAAGATTTAGCAATAAAGGAGATATCCAAGTTGGAGTTCCAAGAAGCTTGTCTCACTCAGTCTCTGAATTGGGACTCGGGGGACTCCATTTTTCTAGTTCCCAAGTCACTACCTGTCAGTAAATGTTCTTGGAGAAACATTAACTCTCTCCAAGCACAAGGGCACAGTTACTTTTCATACAAGCTGATTTCCAATCCAGTCCATTAGCTCTTATAATATTGCCTCAGAACAACTGAGACAAGACTAAAATCATTAGTCATTTTCTCCAATAACCCTCTCTGCTTCTTTGATTAAATCATTTTAATGACACAGCATTGGAGCTCGACCCATAAAATATGTTTAAAAAATGTATATATTACTAAAGAATATCAGGACTTCTCCACTGTCATTTTTAGCACAGGTTTTGTTCAAGTCATTCTAAACTTTAAGTAAAATGCTACGTATTAGTGTCTTGTTTTTCCCAAAGCTGAGCAAATTTGTCAATAGTGATTCTCCTCACAGCTGCCAGATTAATGCTTTAAAAACATAAATCAGACCATTCACTCTCCTGTTCAAAACACTCACGCCATATTGAATTTACTATACTCCACATGGTCTAGAAGGCACTACATGCTCCTCTTCCCCGTCTTCCTTTCCTGCTACTGCTCCTACCAATTTGTGCCTACCTTCCTATGCTCCATGCGCATTGCAGCAGTTCTTCTGTGATGTCACACTTATTCTTACTTACGGTTTTTGAATTTGCCATCCCCACTGCCTAGGATATTTTATATGTCAAACTTTTGCAATGCTCTTTACTTCATTTAATCCATGTCTTTGATAAAATATCATTTTTCCAAATTACCCTTTGTGGTAAACACCTTTTCTAAAACACACACACATATGCACCTGTCAATCCCTGTCATCTTCCTCTGCTCTTATCTTCTCATCACTAATCACAAGATACAATCATATTTCACATTTATTTACTTGTTTTTTAACGTTTTTAATTTTTTATTTTTAATAATTATGAGTACATAAGAATTGTACATATTTTTTTCTTTTTTCTTTTTTTTTAATTTTTTTTTATTTCAGCATATTATGGGGGTACAAATATTACGGTTACCACATGTACTCACCAGCAAATTGGTATTAACGGATCAACACCTAAGTGGACATGTAGGAATAACATTTGTCGGGTGTTGGGCGGGTGGGAGGGGGGAGGAGGGGATGGATATATACAAACATAATGAGTAAGATGTGCAACGTATGGGGTATGGTCATCCTTGAGGCTCTGCCTCGAGGGGGGAGGGGGGCATTGGCAATATACATAACCGTAATATTTGTACCCCCATAATATGCTGAAAGAATTGTACATATTAAGCATCATTTTATTCTCTGTTTCCATGAGTTCAATTTTCTTTAACTTCCACATATGAGTGAGAACATGCAATATTTGTCTTTCTGTGCCTGGCTTTTTTCACTTAACATAATTTCCTACAGTCCCATTTGTGTTGTTGCAAATGACAGGATTTCATTCTTTTAAGGCTGAATAATAATCCATGGTGTATATGCAGCACATTTTCTTTATCCACTCATCCGCTGATGGATATTTAGGTTGATTCCATATCTTGTCTAATGTGAATAGTGCTGCAATAAACATGGGAGTGCAGATATCTCTTTGATATGCTGATTTCCTTTCTTTTGGATATATATCCAGCAAGGGGATTGTTGCATCATATGGTACTTCTATTTTCAATTTTTTACTTGTTTTTAAAAATCTGTATCCTATTATAGAAAGTGGAGTCTTAGGACGGCAAGACTTAGAACAGTACCTAGTACATGGTTAGCAATTTTTAATAAATAATGAATTATTAAAAGAATTATTTGTGATTCAAAACAAAGGACTCATAGAAATTAGTCTAGAGGTCATCAAAATAAACATCAGAGATTTGTCCAATGTGCTATAAAATTTGACATTTTCCAAAGTAGAGGATAGAAAACATTAGTACACAGCAAAAGCTAAGCATCCACTTTAGCAAACTAGAGAACAGGGAGCAAATTAAACCTAAAATGAGCAGAAGGCAGAAAATAATAAAAAATTAGAACAGAAATCAATGGAATTGAAAATAGTAAAACAATAGAGAAAATCAATTAAACTAAATCTGGTTCTTTTAAAAAGATCAATAAAATGATAACCCACTAGGTAAGCTAAACATGAAAAAGAGAGAGAAGACACAAATTAGCAGTATCATCAAAAGAGATGAGGATCATCACTCCTGACCCTGTGCACATCAAAAGGCTAATAAAGGAATATTATAAATAACTCTATATCCACAAGTTTGAAAATTTAGATGAAATATATAAATTCTTTAAAAATACAAACTACCAAAACATACTCAAGGACAAATAGATAACCTGAATATCCCTATATCTGTTAAAGAAATTGAATAAGTATTTTTAAATAAAAAAAAAAAAGAAATCACCAGGCCCAGATGATTTCATTGATTAACTCTACCAAACATCTTAGGAAGAAATAGTACCAATTCTCTACAACCTCTTCCAGAAGACAGAAGAAGGAAAACTTCCCAACTCATTTTATTAGCCCTACAATACCCTAATACTAGAACCAGATAAAAGATATTACAAGGAACCAATATGTCTCATAAATATAGACACAAAAATACTTAACAAAATGTTAGAAAAGGAGTTTCAGAAATTTCAGAGAAGAGAATGGAAGAAAAAGGTTCTGATGTAAGTAACTTTAGAAATGTAGAGACTGTAAGAATATAGAAGAAAAAGAAACTATCTAAGCAGTGAACTCTAGTTGATAAGGTAGGTTCTCACAGGGGTCCAAGCTGACAATCCTGAAACCACCATAAATGTCTACTGGGATTAAACACATGAGTAAGTGGATGGCAGATGGTGGAACCAGGCTTCTCACTGTTGGAGTGGGAGTTTACAGATTAGCAAGGAGAGAAGGATGCATGTGGTAATGGATTGGAGTTGGTGACATCAGTATGAACTGATGCTCAACTTAATGTAAATACAGATGGAGAGATATGGAAATATTTGTAGATATGTGTGCACACACAGGTTAATATGTACATATATATTTCCAAACCTTTTTGGCTGAGGGAGCCTAGATGCAAAGAGCACACCCAGAACCCAGATCTTAGTTTGTAAAACCATTTTCCAATAAAAGGAATCATAAAATAAGAAAAAGAAAAAAGAACCAGGGCTCCTTGGAGAAATGGCTGATTCTAGGCCTGGGGAAAAGAATATATAAGATGAGCCTGGAACACCATGTAATGCCAAAAAATAAGGAAGTGCTATGTTAACATACACACATGCACACACGCAATGATGGGGACATGTCAAAGGAAGGATAGGAGCCAGCTGAAAAAGGCCACAGTGACTAAAGCTGGAACAATTCAAGCAACAAAACAAATAACATATTATTAGATTATAACACAAAACGCATAAAATAAAGCCCATGAGTCCATACTGGTCTAAACAAATGACTAAATTAATAAATGGATGAAAATACACAAATGTTCAATACAGAAGAATTCCAGATAGTTGATGGAGAAGCTGCTTCATCAAGGAGATAATGCCCCACTTCTTCAGTGTGATGGCCTGTAATGATTTTCTTCCCAAGAATACAGTAAAGAAAGGGGCAAAGAGAGTGACTGCAGTAGAAAAAGCTGACAAACACGACCTCCGCCAGGTGATCAATGTTAACATCAACAGTGATAAGTCGTGTTGAAAGTATATATCCTTGCTATGATTTAACAACAGGGGCACTTTATCTCTTGGGCTTTCTCCCAAAAATACATAACACCAGTCTATTCATGAAAAAAGATAATATTAGATAAATCCGAACTGATTGCAAAATATCTGACCAGTCTTCCTCAAATGGTCAAGGTCATTGAAAAGAAGGAAAGTCTAAGAAACTGTCATAGTGATATCTGATGGAGACATGGCTACTAAATATTAGTGTGGTATCCTGGATTAGATCCTGGGATAGTAAAAACGAGAAACAAGGAAAAAAAGAAATTTGAATAAAGTATGATCTTAGATTAATAATGTATTAATATTGTTTCCTTAATTATAACAAATATTTCCTACTAATGTAAGATGTTAGCAATAAGGGAAACTGGGTGTGGGGTAGAATTCTCCATACTGTCTTTGTAATTTTTTAATAAATGTCAAAATTTTCTAACATAAAAAATTGTATTAAAAAATGCATTGCCCCACTGGTATCCTCAGAAGTTAAGCACAAATTCAAACTCAATAGAATATACTTTCAATTTTGTAGGAACTAATTATTGCCATTCTCATTTCCAAGCTAATTATTAAACACAATAACTTAGAGAAGTGGTTTAAACAGATTTACTTTAGAAGTCTCTGTAGTTTTAATTAGGAAACTCAAATATGCACACACTGTTACAGATTGTGTATTGTTTTTAAATTATTATAACAGGCCTGATCAAGAAGGAAAGGGCAGGAAGTCAAATCTCCTTATTTAATGTGAAGTTATGTCCTGATTTGAAGAGTTCTCTTTTTTTATACAGTGTACTACATTGAATAAAGTCCTCCAAAAATTCACTAGGAACCTCAGAATATGACCTCCTTTGGAATTAATCTTTTAAGATATAATTAGATGAATTAAGATGAGTTCATATCAGATTAGGGTGTGCTCTAATTCAAACATTCCTTATAAGAAAACAGACACACACACGCGCGCACACACACACACAAACACACACACTTAAAGAGAACACCATTTGATGTCAGAGGCAGAGCTTACAATACAAACCAAGGAACAGCAATCTGCAACCACCAGAAGATAGGGAGAAGCAAAGAAGTATCCTCCCCTAGAGCCTTCAGAGATTAATATGGCTCTGCCAACACCTTAATTTCAGCCTTCTAGCTTCCAGAACTGTGAGAGAAAAAATTTCTGTTGTTTTATGCCACTTTGTGGTAATTCAGAAAACTATTACATACAGATTTTGAAGATGGGCTACATACCAGGTAAAAAGGATGGTTATGTCTTTTTCAAAGATAATTCTACATGTTATGTTTCTTTTTTCTCTGGCAGTGCTAGGATGCTGAGGGGTACAAAAATATCAAAATGAACACTTTGATTCTTAAACTTCATATGACTTTACATTGTCACTATCTTCTTTCCTCAGCACTATCTCTACCTCTTATCTCTGACTAGCAAATTGTGCTATGTGGATGAAGGAACTTGCATTTAATTAAAAATGTTTTTCATAAGTGAATTATTTTGTTCTCTAAACCCCAGAGCCTAATTTCAGCTTGTTAACCTCATTATGTTCATGAGATCACTTTGGTAAAATTCTAAAGCTTCTCTCATTTACCTTCTTGACAAAAAGTAAAAGTACACACCAGACAAGCATATTAAAGATTCTGCTCTAATTAAACCTTTTATCTAAAGTTAATATGGCTGAGAATAGGAAGCTTTTTTCTTTTCCTGCAGTATGTAAAGGGTTTTTCTTTGGTCCTAGTCTCCCTGACATGATCTTTTATTTCTCAGATCCATAACATGCTCTAGCTATTCCATGATACTCTTGGAAAAAGGTCAAGCCTAATTTTCCAGTCCTAAGAAAAAAAAGGCCTTAAAAATATCAGTACTTTCCCTTAAAGTCATTCCAACCCCTGGCTTAAGGAAATATAAGATATATTAAGATAAATAGGAAAGAAATGAGTTTTTAACTGCGAGAAAAAAAAGAGAGCCTTTTCAGCAAGTTACTTGAGTTCATACAGTAGAAAAGTGATTTCACAGCTTTGGTAAGGCAGATTCACTGCAAAGTAAAAATCTTTTTTTTTTTTTATTCAAGATGAGGCTTGAAGCTCTGACTCGAGGGGGGATGGGGAGACAAGGGCAATGTACATAACCTTAATGTTTGTACCCCCATAATACACTGAAATAAAAAAATAAAAACAAATAAAGAAAAAGATGAGGAGGGATGGAAAAGTTCACAATAAAACAAATGTCTGCAAAGTCCAGAGCACACTGTATTGCCTGTGAAGCCAAAAACAATATAAGATAAATAACAAGGTGACATTAAGATTCCTAGTAATGCAGGTCATTATTTTTACAGAAAAATAATTGCAATAACCTGCTTCGTATTTTCTTCTGTACAGTATTGAGAAAAAATAAGATTGGCACTAACAAAATAAGACCTGACAAATGAATGATACATTCAGCAACTCCAAACTCCCTAGATGACAATCCTACTTTGCTATCCAAATCATTTCTGAATTGCTTATATTCATGGCAAACCATAAAAAACAATCTCTTTTTTTGTATGCTCTGTGGGTCAACATTTATTTGGTACTGTATTCGTATACAATAGAATTCAAAGTAAGCTACAAGTGTTCAATATTAGAATTCAGACAGAATATGCATCAGTAAACACTAACAATTGCAGTATATGTGGACTAAGTATCAGAACTCATTTCTGTGTATTCTTGGAATGAATAAATACAAGTAACGACAATTCCATCTGCCACACTTGTGTAGAATCAGGTAAGAGTCGTTTATCCCACCTTGTCAATAGTCCACCCCTCACTTGTTTCCTGGAATTCCCAGGAAATATTTTCAGTAGGAAATTTTCTTATAGGAAACTCTTATAGGAAATTTCTTATAGGAAATCTACCAGGTATGCTCATTCATGGGGGAAAAATAAAATAAATAAAAACAAGCCTGTAAGGCAAACAGGACGGAGCGGAGGAAGACATTGAACTGTGATGCAGTTTCAACGGTGGCCTCAGCCAGTCTCCTAAGGGGCTCTGAAGCAGATCTGATTCTTCAAAGATGCACTAAGATGAAGAAGGGGAGAAGAGCCCTTGTAACATTGGATCGACAAATAGTTGGATGTGGGCTGCGCCTGGGTACACGGTTTAACGGCTTAACATTAGTCAAGACAACGCCCTTTCCAGGGCAATTTCTAGAGAAGGGCTCAGCCGTGGGCTGTCAGTCAGCAGCACTCTTAGCAGTTGGGCTGGGAGTCTCAGTCCTGAAGAGGGGACTGAGCAGAGCACCTCAGCATCTACCATAGATTTGGTTTGTCCCCAGCTTTTGTGTCTTTTTCGCTTGCCATTTCTATATTCCATTCAACTACCCTGTAGCCATACGGCTGCCAACTCTCCCTTTTCTCCCAAATCTTCTCCCCTTTTACAAATCTTGGTCCTGATGGCTTGCTGCTTATGCAAGTCCTTAAATACCTGTTGACCATTCCAGTGCTCCCTTGGGGATCTCATTTGAACCCAGCTGAATGTAGCCAACATGGTCAATGAACAACTGGTCATATCTAGAGTCAGGGAAAGAGTAAGTCCTACTACTGCAGCAGATGCCATTGGTGCCCCACTCACACATGACTCCTCATCCTTATCATTTCACTTTACATCGGTCTGAATTCCCACTGCCATCTCTGTGTTTCTTTGCCATATGGCTTTGTCTATTTGCCAGACCTCGCTTTGCCCAGCTGCATGCAGACCAGGTAAGTCTGGAGAACCTAAATCAATGACTGATGAAAACTGGAGTACCACATACCTCAGCTCCCACACTCCTCACCTGAAAGCATGCTGATACGTGTTGTTCTACCTGCTGGTCAGGTTTCCCCAGTGGGATCGAGTTCCAGTTATCTGTAGTGGTAACTTACTTGATTATAAACTTTCTTGAAGGCCTTCATTTCCCTGTTTCACTTCTGTACTCCTTGATGAAGTTTTTTGAGATCACCTCCCAAATAAAAATATTTTCAGGCAAATCCTTGTTTGAGGATATGGTTTTTAGATAGTCCAAACTAAGACAGTTATATCATCTCCAAATGTTCACATGAGAATAAATATTAGGTGATGACTGAGGGGAGTAGCAAGGGGAAAAATAAGCAGAAGATGAATTTATTAATGAAGACAATCTAAAGGAAAGATTAAAGAATGAAAAATATGCCAGAATAGAAATATATATATATACATATATATATCTCAGAGGATTGATAACTAATATATGTTTTGTTTCCATTCACATATTTTAGTTTAGAACCAGCAGATTCCTCAAGTGACCATTACAATGAGATTTATAGTAAGTCTTGCCATCATCTTCATAACTTAAAAAATAAAGTTTTAAACACTTTGCCAGTCGCATGCATCTCAGGGACAAGAAGACAGATCTCTGCAGTAAACATTTGTCATTTACTTATTGTCCAACTGCATACATCTCACCCATAGTGCCATTCTCTCTCTTTTGGGGAATCCTTTTTTGTGTATCATCTTGTGAGGTGACAGCCACCTCCCACCATGGAGAGGATAGTTTCTCTCTGCTCTGGACTATCATTGAACAGGATAATCAGATACTATCATCCTGGACTTTGAATCTTGAATCAACATCATGATCCATAGAGATTTGAGGTCATAGTCATCACACAATCATCGTATGGATCAAAATCTTTCACAGGGTAACCTTGACTGTGGATCTTGCAGCATGGCCTACCCAAACTTGCACACCTCCTGCTTATTTTCCCAGTAAGTATTCAGTCTCCACCCAATTCCACGAATCTCTAACATCCCTTCCATAAATGCCATTTTTCCTTAGAGAAGCAAATTAATGCGGATATACCAGTAGTATGTAGAGTCTCAAAGGGAAACATGGGAAATTTGGGATTGATTACCTGACCATGATGGAGCAGTAGTTCATGGAACTGCTGTTAATATTTCTATGAAACAATTTAGAGCTCCCTGGTACTTGTCATTGCCAAGCTTTAATCTTCATATCTTCCCCAATATATTCCCTTAAAGTGTTTATTTTATGTATATATTTGTTTATTGTTCCCAACCAAATAATATATATGCTTTTAAGTGATAAATTTATATGTTTTACAATTTACCTAGATTTGAGTTTAATGTTTTTATAATTCTAAAATGAAATATTATTTGTGTGAACCTGACCTGTAGTGCAAATTTATGTTTGATATTTTCTGAATCTGTTCGACATTATACATTGAAAGAGAAATATATTTTTCTCATTAGTGGTTTATTTTAATTGCATTAAATTAAGAGCCTATGCAGAAGAAATTGCTAAAGTCACTCATAAAGAACTGTGAGAAAATATTGAGAAAGTTAATTTAAACTGCATATTTAAAGATCAAACTGAGAAAATGATTCCTCTGTGAAAGTTTTCAAAATAATGATTTTCAAATATATTTTCATTTTAAAAAATCAAATTTTATATTGCCTATTTTTTAACATTTAAGATATGAGATCCTTTCTTTCTACAATTAGTTATAAGAAAAAAAAGGTTAAGTCACAGAGAAATATCTGAGTATTCACTGTGTAAGTGTACTCAACTGTACCATGTTAATTGATCCAAGACATCTTCCACTCTGTTTTGATTATCTGCATGATTTATCAGGAAATGGAGTGGGAAAGCAAAGATTATTTGTGTGGTTATATTTATCTTAATTTTGAAACTGCTCAGTTTCATTTCTCTGAAAGAAACACCTCTGTGTTTCTTTGAAGACTTAGATCAATTCATTTAAATTCCACCATAAGGTCTTTTCTGAGTTAAAAGGTAGCAGAAGAGACCTGAGCATATAGACTCTAACTGGGGAGTCTAGGTCCAAATGATGATTAAATCTAAAGAGAAATTCAGCTATGCTATGGTCTGAATGTTTGTGTCCCCCTAAAATCAATATGTTTAAATCCTAACCCCCAAGGTGGTGGAAATAGGAGGTGGGCACTTCAGTAGGTGATTAGATTTATGAAGCTCTGCCCTCATGAATGGGCTTAGTGCCCTTATAAATGAGACCCTGGAGAGATGCCTTGCCCCTTCCACCATGTGAGAACACAGATAGAAGGTGCCATCTATGAGGAACAGACCTTCATCAGACATCAAATATGACGGTGCCTTGATCTTGGACTTCCTAGCCTCTGAAACTATGAGAAATAAATATTTGTTGCTTATATAAACCTTCCAGCTTATATTTTGTTACAGCAGCTCAAATGGACTAAGACAAGCTATTTAAGCAGATCTAATTAATGTTCATGGAAACAAAATTAATGTCATTATTTGCCGAGAAGTAAAAACATTAATCCTTTTTGTATCTTGACCTCATAATAGAGAAAGAAGAGTAGGTTTTATGATTACACATTACTTTGAGCATGGTCTCTATTGACCGTATAATGACGAACTCCAAAAGGTAAAGTTGCTTTAATTTAGAGATCTGATATATTACTTTCCAAACCAAATACAGTTCTCCCTTGAACAACTTGGGGATTAGAGGCACCAACCTCCAACCACCATGTCGTTGAAAATCCATGTATTAACTTTCAACTCCCTGAAAACTTAACAAACCTTACCAACAACATAGAGTCAATTAACACATATTTTACAAGTTATATGTATTAAATACTATATTTTTATAATAACATAAGCTAGAGAAAAGAAAATGTTATGAAGAAAATCATAAGGAAGTATCTTAGTCCATCTGTGTTGTTACAAAGGAATATCTGAGGCTGGATAAAGAAAAGATGTTTATTTGGCTCATAGTTCCACAAGCTGTCCAAAAAGCATGGTGCCACCATCTTCTTCTAATGAGGGCTTCAGGCTGCTTTCACTCATGGTAAAGAGGAATCAGCATGTGCAGAGTTCATGTGGTGAGAGAGGAAGCAAGAGAAGGGATAGATCCCAACTTTTTAAATAACCAGACTTCTTGGGAACTAATAGAGAAATAACTCACTCATTACTACAAGGATGGTACCAAGCCACTCATAAGGGATCCTCCCCCATGACCTAACACCTCCCATTAGGCCCCACTTTGAATACTGGAAATTAAATTTCAACATGAGATTTGAAGGGGTCAAACCAACCATAGCCAATATTCCCAAAGTTCTTAACTCATCCCTTCCCAATATTCCCAAAGTTCTTAACTCATTTCAGCATCAACTCAAAAATTCATAGTTTCTTCTGAGACTCAAGGCAAGTCCCTTCCAACTATTATCCTATAAAATCAAAAGCAAGTTATTTACTTCCAAGATACAATGATGGAACAGACATTGGGTTAACATTCCCATTCCAAAAGGGAGAAATGGGCCAAAAGAAAGGAATAACAGGCCACATGCAAGTCTGAAACATAGCAGGTAGAAATTAAATATTAAAGCTCCAAAATAATCTCCCCTGACTCCATATCCCCCATCCTGAGCATGCTGGTAAGAAGAGGAGGCTCCCAAGGGCTTGGGTAGCCCCATCCCCATGGCTTTCTTGGGACCCTGCCCTCACAGCTCTAGTATGCAGTGCCCTAGTGGGGACCCCACATTTCCACTCAGAATAGCCCTAGTAGAGTTTCTCTGCAGTGGCTTCACCCCTGCAGCAGGTTTCTGCCTGAGTACCCAATACATCCACTGCAATCTAGGTAGAAACATCTAGTTTATATCATTGTTACATTCTGGGAACCTGCAGTCTTAACACCATGTGGAAGCCACCAAGGCTTACCACTGTACCCTCTGGAGCAGCAGCCTGAGGAGTACTTGGGCCATTTTGGCTGCAGCTCAAGCCTGAGCAGTGGGGCTGTGGGGAGCAACATCCCAAGGTGTTGCAGGAAATTGGCACCCAGGGCTTGTTCCCTGAAATTATCCCACCTTCCTAGGCCTCTGGGCCTGTGAAGAGAGGGGTGGCATTGAATTTCTGAAATGCCTCAGGACATTTTTTCCCATTGTCTTGCTACTAGCACCCGGTTCCCTTTCAGTCATGCTAATGTCTCTAGCAAACTGTTGCTTCCACTCAGCCATACTTTTGGATTCCTCTCCTGAAAACACTCTCTCCTTTACTGACATATGGACAGTCTGTGAATTTTCCAAATTTTTATGCTCTGCTTCCCTTTTAATTATAAATTTCACCTTTAGATCATCCTTTTGCTGCTGTATCTGATCCTAAGCCCCTAAAAGCAGCCATGTCACTTGTTAAAAGCTTTGGTGCTTAGAAATTTCTTCCACCAGATACCCTAGCATCATCATTCTTAAATTCAGCCTTCTGCAAAGACCTACAGCATGGACACAATGTAGCCAAGTTCCTTGCTACAGCATAATGATGGTGACATTTGTGCCAGTTCCCATAGGTTCTCCATTTCCATCTGAGACCTCATCAGCATGGCTTTAATATTTATTTTTCTATCAAGATTTTGGTCACAACTACTTAACCAATCTCTAGAAAGTCCCAAACTACCCTCATCTTTCTGTCTTCTGAGCCTTCCAAACTCTTATGAACTCTGCCCATTACCCACTTCCAAAGCTGCTTCCATATTGTCAGGTATCCTTATAGCAACACTGCACTCCTCTGTACCAATTTTCTGTTTTAGTCCATGTGTGTTGCTATAAAGGCATATCTGAGGCTGGGTAATTTATAAAGAAAAAAGGGTTTTTTTGGCTCATGGTTCTACAGGATGTACAAGAAGCATGGAGCAGAACCTGCTCCTGGTGTAGGCTTCAGGCTGCTTCCTCATGGCAAAAAGGAGGCAAGAGCCAGTTCAGATATCATATGGTGAGAGAAGCAGCAAGAGGAAAGAGTGGGAAGACACCATGTTCTTTTAAACAACCAGTTCTTGTGGGAACTAATAAAGTGAGAACTCACTCATTACCAGGAGGATAACACCAAGCCATTCATGAGGGATCTTCCCCCATGATCCAAACATCTCCTGTTAGGACCCACTTCCAACACTGGAAATCAGATTTCAACATGGGGCTTAGAGAGGTCAAACAAACCATATCCAAATTATGGTAGGAAGAGAAAATACATTTACTATTCATTAAGTGAAAGTGAATCTCATGTTGAGTAGGGTAAGGAGAATGAGGATGAGAGGTTGTCCTTGCTGTCTCTGGGTTGCAGAGACAGAAGGAAATATGTGTATAAATGGACCCACACAGTTCAAACCTGTGTTATTCAAGGGTTAAGTGTAGCTCAAAAGCACTAAGCTTGAAATCAAGAAAATTGGTTGGTGTTTCAGCTCTGCTCCTGTAAACTGATCTTGGGCAGAATTTTCTCCACTTTAAGCTTGTTTGATCCTCTATATAGTGAACACATTAATATCTCCCACGCTTGATTTCTACAGTGATTGATTTGAATAGGACAAAGTGAGAAGTTATTTTATGTATAAATTACATTACACAGGCATCAACCTTGAACAACATGGGCTTGAACTAGGTAGTGCCACTTGTATGTGGATCTGCCTCTGCCCCAGTGAGACTGCAAGATTGACCATTTCTCTTCTTCCTTCTCCTCAGCCTATTCAAGGTGAAGACAACAAGGATGAAGACCTTTATGATGATACACTTACATTTAATGAATAGTAAATATATTTTCTCTTCCTCGTGATTTTCTTAATAACATTTTCTTTTCTCTAGTTACTTTATTATAAGAATACAGTATATAATACAAACAATATCCAAAATATGTGTTAATTGACTGTTTTTATTATTGGTAAGGCTTCCGGTCAACAGTAGGCTATTAGTAGTTAAGTTTTGGGGGAATTAAAAGTTACACATGGGGTTCAAATAACAAGTTAGCATGCCAGAGTCTTGTTCATTATCAGAATTAACCAGACAAATCACTCCATCAACTAAGAACGCCCATGTACCACCGCCCATGTAATGGAGAAAGAACTATCTATCTATCAATCCTGTCCATGTCTAGGCTGGGTAAGGTTTCCCATATTGAGTCAAATTAACCTGCAGGCTCCACTCCAGGTGGTGCGGTTCCATCAATTCCTTCAAGTTTCACCTTACCCCTATCAGAATGAAAATTATTAAAAAGTCCAAAAACAATAGATGTTGGCATGGATGCAGTGAAAAAGGAATGCTTATACACTGTTGGTGGGACTGTAAATTAGTACAACCTCTAGGAAAAACAGTATGAAGATTCCTCAAATAACTGAAGGTGGACCTACCATTCCATCCAGCAATCCAACTACTGGGTATCTATCTACCCAAAGGAAAAGAAGTGATCATATCAAAAAGACAGCTTTCTCCAAATGTTTATCATGGCACAATTCACAATAGCAATGATGTGGAATCAACCTAAGTGTCCATCAATTGATGATTCAATAAAGAAAATGCACACACATACACACACACACCGTAGAGTACTACTCAGCCATAAAAAGGAATGAAATAATGTCATTTGCAGTGACTTGGGTGGAACTGGAGACCATTATCCCCAGTGAAGTATTTTAGCAATAGAAAAACAAACACCACATGTTCTCACTAATAAGTGAAGGCTAAACAATGGGTGCACATAGTCATAAAGTGGTTTAAAGAACACTGGAAACTAAGAAAGGGGGAGATTGGGAGGAGGGTGAAGGATAAAAACATACCTGTCAGGTACAATGTATACTATTCTAGTGACAGGCACACTAAAAGCCCTGACTTCAGCATTACACTATTCATCCATGTAACAAGAACATTTGTACTTAGTAATATTTTGAAATAAAAATTATATTTTAAAAAGTTACATACAGATTTTTAACTGTTCAGGGGTGGTACCCCAACTCCTGAAGTGTTCAATGGTCAACTATACTTGAGAGTCAAGATCTCTTTTGACAAACTAGTTCGAGAATAAAATTTTAAAACTCTAGTTCCCAATAACCTACAGAAAAACATAATCAAATCTCTTTAACATGTTGTGCAAGATTTTTCACGATCTGAATGTTTTAAATTTATTGCTTATCATCGTCCATATAAACCACTGATTCTAGCAATGCTGCACTTTTTGAACGTCATGCCTTTTTATGTTTTTTACTTAAAATGCTCCTGCTTCTTTTTCCTCATTCAAAGCTTATCTCAGATGTCATTTCCTGTGTTAAGCTTTCCCAAATTCCCCAAACTTTTGCCTCTCCTCTACTGCTGCGTAGTACCTTTTTCATAATCCTATGGGCACCTGATGGCCTATTTCAAGAATCTTCAAGTAGACTGTGAGCATATTGATGGCAGGTGCCATGACTTACTCTCTGTGTCTCAGACAACCAGCACAGGGACTGACATACAATGGCTCTTGATATTTTTTTATTTTACAAATGAATGAATAAATGTCACATTACTCTATGACTGATGCCTTGAAATATACCATCCAATAATTGGGAGAGTTGCAGTGACAAGAGATTGTGAAAGTATCTTTGGCATACAAAATACTAATATTAAAAATGAAAAGTATTTTTTATCATTAAATCATTCCTATCTATTCAAAGTGCTTATTTTTTTCCTTTTTCTAAAATGTATGATTCATATTTTGGAATTTGCTTCCAATAGCTCAAATAGCAGGATTATTCACTTTTGATATAAACCCACTCTATGGATGTATGATTTGATGACTTTTAATAGTATGTAATAAGTTAAAACATAAACCACAACTAAGCTATGGAAAGAGATACTATACCTTTTCTATACTGTGGAAACAGTAGTAGGCAGCTAGAAGCTCATTATTTTCTTTGCTATCACTGTCAGGTGATAAGGCTATTTAACCAAACTCACTACAGAATGCTTTATCAGCTATTCTATCTGCATTTACAAGTTCTCATTATTCTTTTATTTTCTATCACCTGTTTCTTTCTTTCCTTCTTTTATCATCCATTTTTCAACTCTGAAAGTGTTTGTAATCTGTTTTTATCTATTACAATGATTCAACTATTTTATAAGCCCAGAAAAAGATGCCAACAATCTTTAGCATTCTCTTATAATTAGAGAATAAAATTTCCTAAAATTTAACAAGGCACAGACAAGTCCCTGGAGAAATAGACTGACATTTACAGCCTGTCTTGGTTTCCTTTTACAATTTTATATATGCATTTCTATATAGCTTATGACAAAGCCAGGTTATTGCAAGGCAACTAATAATTTGTCTAATTTTATTTATGAAAAAGGTTATTAAAGGCACTCTTTTTCTTGAATCATGGAAAAAGTTTTGTCATCTATTACAGTGCCTTTATTATCATCAGCAAAATCCTATAAATAATTATGACTGTACAGTCCCATAAGTTAGACAGCCTTTCTAACCTGTATACCCTGTATTGTAAAGGCAGTGTATAGGAAGAAAAAATAAAAGATAAGTGACATCTTGTTTTAATAACCTAAATTAATACCATAATAATCAAAAAGGCAAATCCATAAACAGTAGAAATTTTTTAAAAATTTATGGCCATATTTCATCCTGATAGACAGTAGTAACATAAGATTTGAATTGGAATGGAGCCTAAGGGATTTTGCTGCCACTTAGGGAGTGTGTCTTAAAAGAATATTTAATTTCAACAGCCAAAACCTGGATAGGAACTTGAAAGAGTAGAAGCCTCAAAATATGAATAAAGAATTGGTGACAGTGAAAGTATCTACTAGATATGTTCTGTCCAATACAGCAGCCATTAGCCACACATGGCTATTTAAGTCTTAAATTTAATCTCCAATGAAATAAAGTTAAATTAAAAATTCAGTTTCTCAGTTACACCAGCTGCATTTCAAGTGCTCAGTATCTGCCTATGCTTAATGGCCACCACAGTAGGCAGCACAGAACAATATTTCCGTCATTGCAGAAAGTTCTACTGTACAGTGCAGTACAATGAAGAACTTTGAAATAGTATTACAATAATAAATGCTATATTTTGAACAATCCACAGTTAGAAAAATCTTCTGTTGAAATGACTTAAAGAGTGAGACATCAGGTGAGAATAGATGGTAAACTATAAATCTTCAAATAACTAAAAGTAATAATTTTAATGTATTTCTTTAGTATTTCCTTAACATATTTTAAATGGAGGAACTACCTATTTTTAGCTATTAATTAAAATTCAAATAATAAGCCTAAAAATACAAGAACTAAACTTTATTTCACTTTTGTCCGGTTAGATGACATTTCAATACCTTCTTTGGTAACTTGGATTTCTAAGCTTTCAAAACAATATTGACTTATCCTGGATAAAGGACAACTCAGGAAAGGAATGAGAGTCATTTGTCATTCTCTTGTTATTTCTGATGAAAGTGAAGAATCCAAAATTGACAATTATGTAAAAGAAATTGTTAATTATTTCTTTCATTTCCATGAAATGTTGTATTGTCTTACTTTCACTCTTTGAGAAAAGGACTCTGAAAATTGTGTTTCTTTATACTGAAAAATATCAGAACAGTAATTCTGTTCAAGGGAAAGTTCATTGGTCTTGGAAACAAATGATATAAGGTCTATCCTGTTTCTGACACATAATCATTGCGTGACAAAGTCACCTCAACTCTGTGCCTCAGTGTTTTTACGTGTAAAATGCTGGTTTGAACTAAACCTCTAAAGATGAGTTGGCACTTGTAATGCTATTATCCACTTGCTGACAGACATCACCAACCAATTACAGAACCATTTACCATGGAGCCAAGAAATAGCCTCAGAATCATTATCAACATCATCCTCCAAGAAGCCACAAACAATTAATTTGCATTTAAATAATCAATTTAACCTCTTCTAAAATCCCTTACAGCTATAAAAGTTTTTGAAATAGCATAAAATATATTTTATTTTTTAGATAGAGGAATCATAAAGAAAAGCTACAGATTCATTCTTGAAAAAAATGTCAAAGATATTTAATTTTGTGAACCTAAATGGATTTTGTTCCAATGGATTAAACTTTTAGGTGTTTTCTGTAATGTACTCTGAGCTGTTGCTTATCTAAGTCTTGAGCAATGCTTGTACAGAAAATGCAGTGGCTGACATAATTATTTATCCAACATAGTCTTTCAGAATTGAGAGTAGTAGTCATGAAATGACACTAACCATTCCATACTGAGTTTAGATCTATCTCTTCTGTGTTTTTATGGTTCTCTTTGACTATCTACCACAATGCTACTTTATGGTATTGTAATTGTCCTTATTTCTCTTTTTCCCAACTAGATTTTAATTTTTTTTTAATTTCAGGAACTGCATCTTGGTATCCAGAGGCCACCCCTTGGCTATACTTAGAGACGTACTGGACATTTATTGATTCAACTAATGGGGTTTCAGAGATAAAAAAGAGTCCCTCCCACCATGCTAATGAGGAAAAGAGGCAAAAACATTTACATCCGATAGCATACTGATACTATGAGAGCACTTCACTCAGCTCAAGAGAGATGTTTCTTTCCTAGAGGAGGTGACATCTGGGCTGAATTTTTTAATGAGTAATATTTGCCCAGGGGAAAGGGAGGACTGAGGAAGAGGATTCAGTGAATAATTGAGACTCCTCACTTTACTTGAGCAATGGAAGTGTTTTGTGTAGCTGGAGACATTTGAAAGGTAAAACATATCTGAAAATGAGTCTGAAAAAGTAAGGCAATGGCCCATTTGTGAATGATGGTAATGTGGGACATTATGATATCAAAATATTTAAGTAAGTAGTAAGGGATTCAAAGCTATTTCTCAAAGGTCATTCTAGTAGCATTCCAGAAGTTGTGTTGGGCTTAATACAAAAGAGGCAAGGGGCTGGGGCCATGGCTCATGCCTATAATCCTAGCACTCTGGGAGGCTGAGGCGGGAGGATCACTTGAGGTCAGGAGTTCATGACCAGCAAGAGTGAGACCCCATCTCTACTAAAAATAGGAGAAAAAAAATAGTCAGTCAACTAAAAATAGAAACAAAAAAAATTAGTATGGCAGGGTGGCTGGCGTCTGTAGTCCCAGCTACTGGGGAGGCTGAGGCAGGAGGATCACTTGAGCTCAAGAGTTTGAGGTTGCTGTGAGCTAGGCTGACGCCATGGCAGGCACTCACTCTAGCCCAGGAAACAAAGCAAGACTCTGTCTCAAAAAAAAAAGGTAAGGATTCCAAAGGCAGTGACAGCCCACGTCAAGAAATGACCAGTCCACAGACCACAGCATCAGGGTTGGAAAGAAGTGACACAGGGATAGATTATTCAGAGGCAGACAAAATAGTTTCTGATCCCTGATTGATCAGGAAAATTGAGCAAATGGTGTAAAAGAGTCAAAGATTTAACATAAAGTATAGATTTTTCCTAGTCTCGATATCCTGTAAAAATTCTCATTTTTTTCCTTTTTGCCTTCCAATATAATTAAATTCCTATTGTCTTGTACTAGCTCATATATTGAAAGAATCAACTCTCACCTTATTGATTTTATTAAGTCATTAGCAACTATTATTACAAGATTAGCTCAGTAATTTTTAAAATGAGATTTAGAGATGCACATAATTAAGAATAACAACTGCACATTTTCCACTGGGAAAAGTTTTTTGTTTTTTTTATCATAAACCAATCATCATTTAGACAAAGTTCATTATTTAGTTATAAGATTAATGTACAGTATCATCTGTTGGGTTACTGTAAAATTAGGTGTTAGGAGGGGTCTCTCAGAAAAATCTACCCATGTGATTGCTTTATAAGTCAATTTATCAAAAGATAGAATGATGTAAGCGTAGAAAATTCTTTGAGCCTCATAATGCTATAATTTGTTAATTAGTATCATCAGCATGGACAAACTATGAATGTGGGCAAATACATGTGCCTTCCTCTCCCTCTCATGCCTCAGCTGACCAACCTTTCTAGGAGTCCAGTGATCTTTCAGCTTGACCACCCTCCCTGACTGCACAGAAATCACAGTGGGAGTGATCATTGTCTGACAAATTCTCACCTCCCACTCTCAACACTTCTCCTAGATAATTAAGAAGCAGAAAATATGGATCAGAATCTTAAATCTACTTTAATTAATTGAACGGCTTTTTCACAGTTGCTTAACATTTTTTAATCTCTTATTTGAAGATAGAGAAAATTATATCTGTATGCCTTATAGTTGTTTTATGAGGTTGAAAGAGAATTAAACATATTTAATATCTTGCATATTGCCAGATACCTAGTAACTTTTCAAAATAATAGTTATTAATATAATCATTATTATCACCATTCCATTAGGATACTGCCCTCTGGTAAATGAGAAGCCCTATAACCTGAAAATTAATTCATAAAGACATGTGAGTGTTAATACTGTAAACTTGATTGGTCTTGAGTGTTAATGATCAGGTAAATATTTGCAAATGAATAGCTCCCTTCTATAGCCAATACTTAACCCAGTGTTTCTTATATTTGTGTCCTCAATTTTCATAGGTATTATAACTCCAAAAGGTAAGGTTCCATGACTAGACCAATTTGGGAAATGCTGGGCTAAATAAAATTGAAAAGGATTCTTCACTGTAGTAATTCTCCCAATTCTTTTATATGTTTATATACCCTGGAAGTATTTGAGAAGGAATCAAGAAACTAATTTGACCTTTTGAGCAATTTCCAGACCTTTGTTTCTCTGATGCATTCCAGGGAAACCCTGATACCCCCCAGGTGCCTTAATGATAAGAATGTGATACAGGGTCTAGTCCTGTTAGGTGTCTTTTCATGCTTCTAGGTCATACCCAAAATTAGTTATCCAATTTATAGCTGCAAGACACAAATATCCACAGCAGTATTTCCTAAAATATCTAGTCAAATTCTTAGTCATAAAAATTAACATTTCCCAAAGAGCATTCAACTATCCTTGTTCCTTTGTTTTTCACTGCCAACTACTTGAAATTTAGGACTTGTTTAAAAAGTGTTTATACCTGTTTCTATCTTTTTTCATCTTTTCACAAAATATCACATTCTGTGCCTGATGTAAGATGCTAATTCTTGTATTATTTCCTCTGTAATAGGCTTCTAATTATATCCAGATAATCAAGACCAATGCCTGTGTATGCTTTGTATGAGAACTGCATATAAAGAATACAAATAGCTGAAACACTTGGATTGAAATTTGTGCAGTTTTGCCTTAAATACTTTTCCAAAATAAAAGTGGTAGCCGGTTGCAACCTCAGTGCCAATTAATGTACATGATGCTCTCCAGCTGAGTAGAAAAATGCGATTACTTACAATGGACAAAAATGGAAGAAGAGTGGGTGGATTTACAATTATGCACAATCACTCACCACAGTGCATTTGTTGCTTTGCAATCTGGGAGCTTTGCAGACAGAGATAATCATGTGACCATAAAGAGCCGCCCCAAAAGGCCTGGGCTCAGGTGAAAAAAACATTTCATGTGGAGTCACAGGAATGGAACTGAAGCAAACAAAACAACTAAAATAATGAGAGAGGGAGGCTACTGTCTAATTAGGGCAGTTTTTTATTATCTCACAATAAATGTATTCTCATCCAATGTTAATCAGATCAATTTAAAATAATCAAAGCCTAAAGTAAATATTTCTCAGTAATTGTATTAATAATACATATGTTTTTATTTTTCTTTCTTTTATTTTAGCTGTAATCTGGGAGTGTTAATAGTTTATATGGAACTATAGATAGTTTTCTTAAGTAAGGAATAAACTATGTGGCAAGAAACAACATTTTAGAGTGAGAGAATTTATATACATTATCCCATTAATTGAAAGAGAGATTTCTATAACTTTATAAGCTGATGCATAGACAGAATAGTACTTTCCCAAGGTCACAAAAAAGCAAATGCCAAAGCCAGGATTCAAACTGAGATCTCTATGATTTCAGGGCAGAGTCTCTTAACTGGCTAAGTTGCTATAGTCCTCTCCTGCATGAATCATGAACAAACAGACTTCACAATCTGCTACATGTGCCTAGAACCATTCTATAATCAGGTTTGTCTTCCCACGTAAGAGTTCACAGACATATTCCTGGAAGACTAATTTCCATATTTCCTGAAGGGAACAGTATATATTTGGAAGTTGACTGTGATAGCTCTTCTTGATCATAGTTGCCTCGTCTTTGACCCCTACTGCATCTCTTAACTATCAGCCCATTTCTAGTACATAGTAGGTTTGACCTAAAACTCTGAGAGATGCTGTTTGGTGATGTAGCAGTGTGGAGGCGGCCTGACTTAGTTTGCAGAATGGTCAAAGTCTGTAAGAGAACTTTGTCTTCACTTAACATATCTGTTAGAGATGATTTTTAAAACAGAATGATAAACGATTGAGAAATAGGTCAGTCTGCTTTAACCATTTTATATTAAGGACTTCACAATTACAGTACCTCCCTCTCAATTTTAGACTCCAAATCAAATAATATTAGGGATTGAAGTTACTTTATGAAACATCTAGTCAAGTCCTTTCATTTTATAGATAAGAAAAATGAGGTCAAGTGGGGATTGGTCTCCTTGGACAAGTGGGGATTGGTCTCCTTTCTCCATTGAAAATACAACTTTGTTTGTTAATATCCTCATTCAAAATTATTTCTGATTAATTGAATAGTCTTTATTTGTATCTGCAGTGGTTTAGCATGCATGAGACATTAAGAATAACCTTAATCAACAAAGAGGGCTCAAGTTTTCTCATGCAAATTATAAGAAAGTGCTTTTATTTCTTTGTTTAGTATCAGATGTTCTTCCCTTTGTCTATAGTAGGCAAATTTTCTTTCCCTTTACTTGGTTTTCAATCCTTGAGCACTTTCTTGAATGTAATGTTAGGTTTATCTTAGTGTACTCTTTCACCATTTTACAAATGTGTTTCTGAGTCACCAGATAAGTTACCTTTATTTTATCTTCTTCTCCTGAAATTTTGTGAAATCCGATTGGTAAAGGACACCATGAGGAGGAATATTTATTCCAAGAATTTATTCAACTACCTAAAAATTTGTCATATGTATTTTTTCTATTGAAATTTATAAGTATGATTTCAAAATCTACTTTCATTTTCAAAGATTCATAGAGAAATACCATAGATATAATAAAAAAAATATTGACTAAGAAGCAGAAATCCAGGACATTATTCTTACTCTTATGTGATTCTAATCAAATCATTTCAAGTTTTTAACCTTGGCACGTTTATTGCCCAGAGCTAATAATACCTGTTCTGCTTACCTCACGTGGTTGATTTGAGCTTAAATGTGATAATAAGTGTGAGACTGTTTTGTTAACTATTAGTCACCACTAATTAAGATATCCATTTATGCATGTGTTCATTTATCCAACGTTTTGAGCTCCTACCCTATGTCAGGGTCTCTGCTAAGCACAAGTAACCCAAAAGATACGAACCCTGCTCCTGTGGACCTTAGGGTATAATAAGAAAGATAGATGTTAACCAAAAAACACAGAAACAAGTATATAATCAAAGTGTGATAAATTGAAAGGAAGGACTAGGGCTCTGTGGAAAAGAGTAAGAAGAGAGACCTACCTTAGATTCGGGGAAAGTCCCTTTAAATTAATAGCACTTAAAGAAGAATGAGCAGGAGATAGACAAGGAGCCAGGGGTGAAAAGCACTCCAGGTGTAGAATACAATATACATAAATGCATAATAAAAATAATTTGGAATTTTCCAAGAATTAAAAGCAAATAGAAGAGAATGGTATAAGATGACGTTGGAGAGAGAGGCAGAGGCCAGATCCCCCAGAAAATTGTACTTCTTGTGAAGAATTTTGTTTTTTATTCCAAGTACAATAGAAAGCCACTAATGGATATTAAGCAATAGATTGACATAATATGAACAGTGTTTGTAAAGAAACACTTCAATTCTGTGTGGAGTGTATTTGAGATTTACTTTTGTGATTTAAGAAAGAGAGATAAGAATGGGAAAAGACAATGAAATGTGAACAGGAATAATGTTTTATTTCTTAATTAAGGAATAGCTAGACAAAGGTGCTATGAACTGCAATGGGAATGCTAGACAGTAGCAACAGTTTTGAGGGAGGATCAGGAGTGAAGAGTTTATTTGGCAACTTGCTAAGATTGAAAATGTATATTATCACGATGTACAAAGGTATACAGATAAAACTAGGGCCAAAAATTCTGAAATAATCATACTAAGGTTTAAATGTGTATGTCTCCTCCAAAATTCAGATTTTACCAACATGATAGTATTAAGAGGTGGAGTCATTAAGAGTTGATTAGGTCATGGGGCCTCCTTCCTCATGGGTGGGATTAAGGCCTTTATAAAAGAGGCTTCACACAGCATTCCTTCCCTCCAGGGGATGCAACATTCGAGACATCATCTTGGAAGCAGAGATAAGACCCTTACCAGATGCCAGCACCTTGATCTTGGACTTCTCATCTTCCAGAACTATGAGAAAATAAATTCCTGTTCTTTATAAATTACCCAGTCTGTAGCATTTCATTATAGCAACACAAACAGACATAGCACAAACAATGTGGTTACTTCATGATGTCATTAAATCTCCCCTTTTTTTCTCTTGAGTTGAATTGCTTCAAATATGTGTTCATAATTTAGGCACAAGTGAAAACTTTCAATTAGTATCTTTTACTTCAGTACAGCTTGTCTAGGATTATAAGGTTCTCAATCTTTTACATGAAATTCCAAGAAATTCCAAAACCTAAAAATGCTTTTATAACTCACCTATCAGCAAAACTTGGCATAACCTAACCAAATCTGGCAGCAAAACCTATGTGTGAAATGATGTAAGGTTTTATAGTTTTTATTCCATTCAATTTTGCTTAACTATTTGCCTGTAGTAAAGTAAAAATATAAGCATTTGATTACAAGGAGTTGTCACAGATCCTTTTGGCAATGTTATGTAATGACATTGCTTATGATATGAGCACCTTATCATGTTTCTAAAAATCTTAAAAATTCTGAATCCAGATGCACATCTGGCCCCCAAAATTTCAGATAAGGGAATGTGAGCCAGTAGTAATACTCACCTTTTTGGAACTCATTGCATGTTTGTCAACCAATCAACTGATTGACAAAGGACAAGAAAATTATTGCACATATTTTTATTGAATTTTTTAGATAGATTTGGCAGTAGGCTATCATAATAAATAGTTAAATCACATGTCCTTATCTCAACGAGAAAAATGTGATTTGGACCAATTCCAAGCGTATAGTTGTTTTATTTGTGTGTTTATTTTTAAATTAAAAAGAACCAAACTCCCAGCCAAGTCATGAGAAAAGAAAAAGTCTCATTACTGATCCTTTTCTGAATCTTCGTTTGCTTTTTTTTTTTTTTTGGTTTTGTTAATGGGAAAAAGCATACTCATAAGAATTGTAGCTTAAGTATGGTGGTGGAACCCATGTGTCCCCACTGATAGAGTGAGTGACTGGAGCCCGGAGTGGGAGGAGCTTAGCAACTTAGGTTTTCTTTCTGTTTGGAAAGTAGTAACAACTGCTACTGTATTCCCTGAAGAAAAAATTCTAACACAGTCTTGGATTTAAGGAATAAAACTCTCATATCACTTTGACTTTTAAGTGATCTCAGGTCTCTGTGCCCAACAGGAAACGCTGCTAAATTCCTCATCAAGAGCCAGACGGTGAATCAAGCTTGAGAACACTGCCACAATACACACATACAAAGAGGCCAGAAAGTAGAAAAATAAGGAACCACCCTCCAATATCATAATGAGATCAGGTTCTGGATAATTTATCCAGCTGGATGTGTCTGTCTGCCCATTAGCTAGACAGAGATAGGGCAGCATCCACAAACTGGACACAGTCACCAGGAGCCTAGTGCCAGTTTTAGCCCTAGATCATTGGAGCAAGGCTAGAAGGACAGATAACAATAATGGTAAATATTATTCTTAGTTTAATATTAATAAATAATTAGTATTAATTCTTGAATGCTTATAAGTGCCAGGCTCTCAACTAAATATTAATACTTAACATTTATAATCTTGCTAATACTTATAACAACCTTGCAAAATAGATATTGTTTCAATTCACACATGCAAAATTGGATGCATAGAGAGATTAAATTACCTGTCAATGGATGCATAGCTTCTAAGAAGTGAAAGAAGAATTCCAACCCTCCACAGCTTATGGGGTTGTCTGGGATTTAAAACCTGGTCTATTCCCCAAATAATAGCAACTAATACTTGTGTGACATTTGACAGTATAAAATGCAGTGACTTTTCTGATTATAAAAATAACATTGAAATGAAAAAAGCACTCTTCTAGAGGAAAAAAAACAAACAAACAGATCCAGTGAGGATGAATGATTTCCCTTAATTCAGCCAACTAGAGAATGGTGGACCCAGAGACAGGAAGCAGAGCTTTGGCCCAAAGCTGGACCCTCTTCTGTTATGCCATGTGGCTCCTGAGTTCAAAGATTCAGAATTGAAAAATCAGAGCTCTATTGTCTTCTTTTTGTTACAAACCTGAAATTTGAGTATTAAAGGAGATAACAACCAGAACCAGAATAATAGCCCATGGGATAAAAATAATCACTTTGTTTCCTTGTTTAAACCAGTCCCAGCTTTATTCACCATTAGTTCACATAGTACTTCTAGTTTTGGCTGTTTTTCTATAGATTCAAAATATCCTCTTGCAAAATCTCAAGACTTTCAATTTTATAGGAATTATTGGTTAGCATCTTCCTTCCTATGACCTACATTATTTCCCTCTCATAGAAGTTTTGTAAGTATACAATATATACAGTAAATGAACATGGCTAAAAATAAGTAAAATATATACAATTTACTATGTAAATTACTAATTAAATTATTAAATTACTATTACAATATTAAAAGGCCAATTTAGGCTTTTGAATAAGTAGAGACAACACATCCAATCAAAAATAAGAAAATACTAAGAGGAGATAAAAACAATAGTTCACTTTGGGTGAGAAATGGTGAACAACCTCTCCCACACACACCCATTCCCTAAATCAAGACCTAGAACACTGGTGTGGTGGCAGGAGGGATGGAGCTTTAGTCTACAGAGATTTGGAAGAATCCTCTTGTACTTCAAATTCTTTATGGATCTCTTTACTCTCTAGTCTGGGCTAAGAATGATCTCTTACCTTAAGGAAATATTGATTCCAAGAGGGCAGAGGAAAGGAAGCAAAGAGCAGAGAGCTGCACCCTTTGAAGGCTTGCACCTTTTGGAGACTGAAAGGCACAAATGCACTTTCCAGCTCCTTCCAGGTTCTCTGGCCCAACTCAGTTCAGCAAAACAGGAAGGGGCAGCACATTTAAGCAAAAGGTCTCTCTAGAAAAATCGATCACGATGTTTTGTGTGCTGCTTCTTCTACCAGAAGCCTCTTCTTACTGTTCCCAGCTAACACCAGCCCATCCTTTTAGACTCAACTTACGTTGCATCTCTCTAGTAAATTTTCTCTTATCCCTCTTTGTCTGGGTTAAATATCTCTCCCAAGTACCCCACTGTCCTCTGTTTCAGCAATCAGTCTCCCTTTAAATCTGTGGTATTACAGAGTTAACTAACTCCTGGAGGGCAGAGACTCCATCACACTGTGTGTTTCTAGAAGATCTAATGCAATCACGAATGGTGGGATATTTTACAACACAATTTTATTTTTATTTTCTAATCCCCTTTAAACAGCCTCAGTTAAGGAATAATTTTTCTTTCCCAGAATGAAAATCCTGATAGAACTTATGAATTTTCTGCTTATTCTGAGACTCACTTACCCGAGAATTATTTCACTGTTTTTAATTAAAATATCTTATCCAGTGTAGTAATCAAAACTATCAATATGACTTGGAGTTAAACTTTCTTTCTTCTTTTAAACAGGCCTGGATTTAGCAGCTTCTTGCTTTCTTGGAAGGAGACATAAAGCTTTCTCCCTCTTTCTCTGCACCTCCTCATCCACCTTGCTACCTACAGTTTCTGGATCCTCTAAAATTTGAGTTCAAGGGAAGAAAAGGAAATATTATGCCCAGAAGGTTTGATTTTACTGGTTATATTCTCTGGACATGGCATTGTTTAAAGTAGACTTTTTGTCCCATAGGTGATTTTGCTGGTTTGTGGATCCTCTCCTGCTAGGGCCCCTCCAACTGCTTCTCTTCACCTGGCCATTCCCTGTCCAGCTCACCTCTTCAATTTCTGGTTTTATGGTGGCCACTGCCAAGAATGTCCCTCCTCACCTTCTAGTAGAAAATATTTTAAGCAGAATCCCTTTTAAATTGATACTGAGCTGGTATTTCTTCCACAGGATCACCACTGGAAGACAGTGGAGTTATTTCAAGTACAGCACCTACTCCTCCCTCTCTCTGCTCTGCCACTTTAGATGGATGGATAGTCACAGCGCCCTGCCTTTAGATCACTTAGCTGAGTGCCTGACACCTGTCCTTGTCCCAGATCTTCTATCTGAAGATCACATCAAATTCTCCTTGAGAGCACAGATTTAGAAATTAGCCACCATCATCCCCCACCCCTACTTAAAAATAATCTTCAAAAGCTCTTTCATTCAATATCCACTCTTGATAATTTTATGACCTCCAATTAGGTCAGAAATTTCAAGTGTCATGAAATTGCATGTTGGTATTTCCTTTAAAAATTCTCTTTTGGAACTGGATCATCACTTCTGAATTTAAGTATTATTTCCTAGTGCCTCAGTCAAGCACCCAATTTATCTCAAACATCCAATTTATTCTGCCCATCATCACTTCTGAATTTAAGTATTATTTCCTGGTGCCTCAGTCAAGAACCCAATTTATCTCAAACATCCAATTTATTCTGCCCACCAGTAGAGTGCATGGCACATAGTAGGCACTATGCATTTTTGAGCAAAAAGCTACTGATTTTATAACACTCTTTAGAGCATATAAATTCTCACTTCTATATTTCCAGAGAGGACCTTCCAGATTTAGTATTTTTTACTGAGTTAATTAACAAGATCCATATCCCATTATAATAAACCTCTTGGCAAAGACATTCAGCAGTCACTATCTTATTTTAATAACTGCAATCTTTTCTTACAGCTTATCTACCAGCAAAGCCAATGCTACAAATTTTGCTTCCTTCTCTAAGTGCTGACTTTGCAACATCTTTACATAGACCTTGCTCCTCACTAAATCAGACAAAATCAGGGTCAAGAGATTGAATGTGTACAGGATATGCAGTGGAGAACTCAAGGTTGAGAAGATTGAACAGACAACAACTTTTGAATTTAAATGTTGCCAACCAAACAGGCCATACTGTGCATTCATGGCAGATTCATATTAAGCCTCCTGAACTTCAGAAACTACAGTTTCTGAATTATGCATGGTAACTCAGTATAATTCATATATGGTAAAGTGTATTCACAGTATAAATAAAAAAATGCTAAGGCACATTGAAATATCTTTTAAGATCTCTTTATTTTTCGTATTTTTTCTCTTAGTCTTCTGAATAACTTCGTATCTGTACAAATTGTTTCCCCTGTTCCTCCTAATTTTTTTCAAAGTGAATGCCATAATTTAGACAATTATAAATGTAATTATTTCTATTGTCTTTATGATTACCTTTATGAGTATCTGATCTTTTTTACCTGATTCAGTCAAAGGCATCCATTTGCCCATGGGATAAGATTAGAATTTTTTAAAGAAAGAATGTGAAGGGGTCAGGGTGGGGAAAGACTGGTAATATTTTGTCTGTTAAGCAAAATAATTTTGCAGGAAGAAAATTTCTTACAAACCAGATGGTTATTTTGAGAAAGGATTTCTTAGATGCCCTTATTCCCTTCCCCTTAGCAGTAGAGTAACGACTAAGCCTGGAAGACTGGGATCATTCAGTACTCTCATAGAACAAAGACAGCACCTTTTATTATAGGGAAAATAACACCACAGTAGCCATTACTTTACAAAATAGTGTGACTCAAATAAAAGTAAGCCTCCTTTTTCCCAAGGAAATTATAAGGAAAAAGAGAAAAAGAAAATGATGGAGGAAAACAAATGGTCCAATATCTGCATCCACATATCCTTCCCTGGGGTTTCATTTCAGTGAAAGAGAAATATGTTTAATGGTTTGTGGGGTGTTCACATATTGCTACCCATCCTGACTTTCCATTTAAGAATGTGAAGATAGTCCTTCTTTCAACCTGCCCTAAACCAATTCAATGAGCAGCCATTTGATTCTTCTTTGGTGTGGATGAAATCCAGAAGTATCAGCTTTAGGAGGCAGGTGTAGAGCCCACTTAGAAAACTGGGGTACTTTATAGCAAGAGCTGCATGAGAGAAGCCTCTATCCCTACTTGGACTGAACAGAAATAACAGCAAAACTCAGAGGGATCCATGGTTGAGGTGAGATGGAGTTTTGCCCAAGTGGAAAGTGACCACATCACAAGGTATACCATCCTCAGACCTGAACAGCATATGTCAACATGACAAGCAGCAGCCAAGTGGACTTGGCCACTAAGAAAGGGTAGCCGGCCACCTCCCACTCTTCCAGTAGGACACGTAAGCCACAACCTCTCTCCAGAGATTATGTAGTCACTATTGGTTGAGATCACAAAACGTCCTCTATGTGGAGTCAAAAAAAAAAAATGTGGGTCTAAACCATTATTTCTCATGATTCTTTTTTTTCCTCTAATTTCTTTCTGAACATACATACTTAAAGCTTTTTTACAGCTAGACTAGATAGTCAATTATTTTTGTAATTAGTTAAAAATTGACTTATTAAGTCAAAAGGCCATGGTCATTGCATTTGTCTGAAGACCACTAATCCTCTTATCACTATACCACTATTTCATAATTACCATTCAAATGTTGCCAGTGAAATACATAAGGGGAAAAAATTAACTTCACCAAAGAACTATAAAGAGTGAACTGAAAAAAAAAAAAGTACCAGAATCAGTTATTGTTGTTTTTACAAGACTGTTTATATTCTCATATCCTACAACCTCAGCCAGGATTTGAGACATGAATGAGACGGAGTTGAGACCCCTCTTAGAGGCCTTCCAGGCCACCCAAGCATAAATAAAGGTAATAAAGGAAAATCTTGAATCTCTTTAGAGAGAGTTCTGGCACCTGGCAAGCCTTGAAAACTGAATGTGAACAACAATAGCCCTTCAAGCATGACAGAGTCATGAGGTGTTTGGGTTCCCAACGGAAAGTAAAAGTTGGCATCTTAACATATGTTCTTGAGTTGTTTTCCAGAATCCCCCCCACACACACCAGATAGAAACTGCAGATGAGGAGGAGCTGAGGAATCAAACTCTGACAGCCATTCTTTTTCCTAAATTTCTCCTGGAGGGGACCCCAGTTTGGTGTGGTGAGATGAACTCGAGTTATTACAGGTAAGATTTATTGAGCATCTGATGTAAATAGGACCCTGTGTATTATGTTGTCCATGCATCTTCTCATTAAATATACTCACTCAACACATTTTTTCCAATATCAACTACATGCCAGAAACTGTGCTAGTTACCGAGTAAAGGGTAATGAACTAGACTAGATAGTATCTAGACAGATACTATTCCTCACTTGACTTAACTTCTCTTCGAGAATACAGACAAAAAGAAAATAAACTGATAAATAAATTTACTTCAGTTCGTAATGAATATTAGCATAGAAACACACAAGAGATAAAATAAGTCACATAAAATGATTTTCTTTAGTTAGGACAGTCAGAGAAGACCTCCAAGGAAAAGATCTTTAAATTGAAGCCTAAAGTGAGAAAACAGTGTCACAAGTACAGGTGAGGCGTGGGGTAAAATGTGGGAGAGCATCCCATGCACAGGGCATACCTTATGCCAAATGGCCGAGGACGGAGAGAACTTGGAGTGGTCACAGAACTGAAGGAAAAAGAAGTTGGCTTGAGTGTAGCAAGGTAGAAGGAGTACATGAGATAAATTTAGCAAGATATGCACCAAGCAATCATGAAGAGCTTTGTAGGTCTTCAAAAAAGAAATACATATTTTATTTTAAATTCAGTGGGAAACCCCTGCAGAGAGGAAAGTGAAAGAATGAGGTGATCCAATTTAGGTGCAGAGAAGGTCACAGTTGCAACAATGTGGAGATTGGATAGGAGGGACCCAGAATGGAAAAAGGCAGATAGACTGTACACTCTGGTAATAATCTAGACGGGAGATAATTGATAATTGTCATTTTGTCCCCAGGACTGCCCCGACAAAGGGGGTAGAAAAATTTTAACAGTTTTTTTTCCTTTTCTTTTCTTTCTTTTACTATTTTTCTTTAGTCTCGTTACCTAGAAGCCCGACTACTTAAGAACACCAGACAGCCCAAATGCTACAAATAGCTACGTGACCCCCAGCGGGATGCCAGAGGTCCAGACCTCCGGGAAGCTTGTACAGACCAGAGCAGGCGATCTCCAGTTACCTTTAAGTCATTAACATATCACTATAATACTAAAAATAACTCCCCCAAGTGAGAATCACCACTATTTTCTGTTCATGAGATATATGAAAAAGCACGTACGTGAACTGCATCTGCGTGTCTGAAACTCCACCTCCTCCATCCCGTATCTAACTCTAAAACTCCCATATTTCTCTTTGCTCACGGAGCAGGTGCCTTTAGAGTACAAGCTCTCCTTCTCCATTCTCTGGCCAAAGAATTAAAAACCTTACCCACTGGAAGGTCTTTCTTTGTGACTAACCTAAAGTAAAGAAAGAACACAGTTTTTCTGTAACAAATCCAACTAAGAAGGTGGTACTACAGATGTAAGGAAGAGGAAAGATTAAAGTTAAATTTTGAAATCTAATGAGCAGGGCTAGTCATGATTTAAATGTTGAGGTTTGAAAGGGGAGAATTCAAGGATAATTTCTTTGCAGGGAGAAGTATGGTAAATTTTAGATATTGTTGAGAAGTTTAAGTGGAGACGAATCAGTTAAAAGTTAGGTATGCAAGTCTAAAACACATAGCAGAGACCTGGATGGAGACCTCAGTTTCATGAAAATAGGATTAAAATCATGAGAACTGGTGAAAAGCAAAAGAAAGAATACAAAAATTTTGCCTCAAACACCAAACAACCTTTTGAGGTAGATGCTGTGATATTATCACCATATTACAAAATGCAGAAACTAAAACTTAGTAAAGGGTATATAATTTGCCTAAAGGTTATACAGCTATTAAGAAAGTTCATTTCAGTCCAGAGCCAAGCTCTGACTCAAAGTAATTCAAACCTAGACTCCAAATGAACAACACCAAATAAGCAAGCAAACAAAACTAGTCAAACCCTGTCCATTGGCCTCCTGATTGCATTTTTCTTATGAACATTGATTACAATTTATTTAAAGTTTCTTGAGCATGACAGGTTATATATTTAATATATTTCCTAAGTATAAATTGATACATTATGGAAGATGGAACCATCTGGTTTCTCACATTCATTTATGAAGAAGTCCTGTTCACTAATTCGTTACAAAGTGAGGAAGCTGGCTCCCCACAGAGCCAGCATATGTGACCTTCTAGGCATCACTTTATACAGCTGCCACTGTATTAACCATAAAATTATAAGGTTCCATTGCCATTGCTTGTTTTATTAAAATTTAGCATATACAGACTGATTATTAGTTTGGGTTTTGTGGAAAGTTCAATAACCCACCCTTAAAATTTCAAACCAATCTAATTTATTTTTAATACATGGCATGAGGTGAACATGTTTTGTACTTATTTCTCAAATAAGTTATCAGTAAACATGAAAAGGTGTGCAGTTTTAAATTTAGTTCACAAAGTTAATAGCTGTAAAAATATTGTAAAAAAGCTAATTATGATTTTAATTTAAAGATTTCATTTCCATCCCATTCCACAATCCAGTTTAATGTGAATGTAGTTTTGCAGTCAAAACTTTTTTAATAAGAATTGAGGAAAGTTCTATACAAATATTTTTCACTTTTCTAAGATTTACCACAATCACATTCCTAACAACTCTCAACAATGTAAAAACAGGCTACCTCATGGACATGAGGAGATAAAGACACGCTACCTTCTTGAGATTTCAGGGATTGAATAGAACCACATTCACAGGACTTCTCAAATATACAATGCTGTTTAGAATAGGTTATAAAAATCCATTTCCCATAGTATTGAAACTTTATAAATTTGCAATATTCATGTTCAGGGTTGTATGTGTATTATAAAAGTTCCAGAAACTGAAAATCTGGTTTTTGATGCAATAACTTTCATGTGGTTCGATGGATGGTAATTACTACAGTAAAATATGAGCATTTTGGCCCCCAAAAGGAAGACTGGAATATATTACTAAGTCTGAATAGACCATATGGGTATATCCAGTAACTTATTTTAAAAGTTGACATATTTTCATATGCAATCCGGTAGACCCAAACTGAACTCTGTAAAAATGCATATGCACATAAACAAATATGTCACACTTGAAACACAATATGTTATTCACAAACACACCCCAAGCATTTCTTACAGATTTATGGAATAATTTATATGGAAAAATATATACAGCTCAACACTTCCATCCCATTCCAGCTACCTTACACTAGTACTACTCTAACTAATGTATTCTAAAATATAAACATAAAAAATAAAGTAAAATCTATATGGCTTATAGTGAAAAAAAGTTTTCAAAAAGATGAACTCAAACTTGTTTATTTAGATAGACAAGATTTTTAATTTGACAATGACCAAGACCAATCTTCTTATAAAATGATAATCAGTTACAAATATTGATCTTAGTACTTATAATTTTTACTACCTCCCAGATAAGAAATAAGGATGTATATCTACATAATTTTATTGGTAAACTTAACTAAACCAAAACAATAAAAGAAGAGAATTAAGTTCCTCTGACTAAAGGTAATGTAACTGGATTAAATAGCTACTGAATAGAATTTAATTTTGGTTTTGCAGTAGGAATGATGGCTTCTCAGGGAATTTCAACCATTAATAAGAATAATACATTCAACAAAAAGAATATATTTCTTCATCTAGAATCCCTGTATACATCACCTGGCCCCCTAATTGAAATAGTTTTTTGTTTTATAATTTTATAATCTTTGTACAAGATAGTTAAATCTTATATCTTTTCAATGCATTATTTTTTTTCTTTAGAGAAAACATCAAGATGAAATAAGTTAAAGATGTATCAGAAATGCCTACAACTCTGCTGAGAGTTGTATTTATTGTTGCCTCTTATAATTTAGATTAAATGTAAAGAAACACCTCTTGAAACTGATTTCTTTGATATGAAAAGTATTCATAAAGGACCGTAGTGGATTTTTTGCTCTGAAGGCTTCTAAATACAGTATTTTTCTTTGTTTGTGACTGTGCACAAATTGCCTTATCGATAGACAAGGAAATTACTGGGTCTAGCTCTGAATAATGAAAAAATCCCATAGCTGATTGCTACAAACTGTGTTATCATTTTATAGTCACAAGTGATTCTAGATGATCTTTCATGGTTCTGTTAGAGCTACCACCCTGTTGTAAATCAGAAAATGATAATTCAATTACCACGGATGTTTCTATTTAAAAAGCTATCTACTGATAGACGCTGAAATCACCTAGAGGAACTGTTGTCTGTCTTGGGTTTTCTTTGTTTTCTTCTCATGATTATATATATATAGCATTAGATCACCTCTGAATATTGTTATCACCTCCCCCTAAATAGTACACATATAATAGAATTGATAAGGAATACATCTATCTATTTGGGGGGAAGGTAACCATTCTCATGGTTGATCATGTGAATGATGCTATAAAACATAAAAGTGAAGTAAGTGGAAAGACCATTATTACTCTGAATTCGAAACATAAATATTCAAATCCACATGTTGTATATAATCACTGTACTGAGCTTTATTATCCCATTTGTTGAGAGTTCATTTTGTAGAGGAAAAGAAAACAGTGAGATTCACATAATTACAGCACCTATTGGGTCTAAAAGTTTTAGGCAAATTGGGAATTTTAGTCAAATAGGGGATAAGACACATCACTTACCATTCTAGGAACAAGAAGGTGGTAATTCCATGAAGAGAAGATGGTTAAATCACTATAGGGCTATGCAACACCAGGCCCTGAGAGGATGTTTAGTCATTCCCAATATATTAATCAGTGCCAGTAATTCTCAATGTAACCTAAAAAAGAAGTTTAAAAAGTGGGGCATTTTACTTGATGAGAAGTACAATTTTCTATTTAAATAAAATTGATTCTTATAATTGTATTCAGGATGAATAGGAAGAAATGAGTATCTTATAGCTGAACTATCCAGAAAATATATTTTTAGAGACTTTGAGTGGAAGCTCAAACTCCAGGAGTCAAGAATGCCTTTAGTGTTTGTGCTGTAGGCACTACCAAATTGGGAGTTAAAACTGAGCACTGTAATTTAAGTGGCACTGGAAAGGCCTCCCCCAGATTACCTCCTAGAAGCCTGATTCTAATATTTCAAGTTGCAGCAATACAAATCCATCCTCCGATATTCACTTGTGAGGTGACCTTGGGCAAGTGTTCTAAATTCTTTAACCCAAATGACACTAAGATGAAATGAAATACTGCATTTTGAATTTGAAGCACTCAAGAGTGTCTGGCACATATTAAGTATTTTAATAAGCATATTAATGAGAGATGTAGTTAAGAGCTGCCTTCTGCAGAATGGTTCTCCGAAGCAATCAATTTTGATAGACACAAGGGTAGAGTGAGAAGGAGAATTGACAAGCCATGGCAAACGGCTTACTCTGAGAGGCAGACAATGATAAGAGTGGAAAAAGCCAGAAGAGACAGAGAGGTATAAGAGGGAATGAAGGGACTAAGGGGGGGGCTGGGGACAAAAAAAGAAAAGAGGATAAAACATGCCAGAGAAGCTGGGCATATAAAAAGAGAAACAGTAAACATAAAAGGAAGAATGTTAGATTTGATTACATAAAAATTAAAGGCTTCTCTATGAAAAATATGTCATAAACAAAGCTAAGAGACAAACCCAAAGTGGTTTTAAAAAGGTGTTTTTTTCCTAACTTCATTAAAAAATTGTTTTTTAAAAATCACTAAGAAAAAGATATGCACCTAAGTAGAAAAATATAATTAAATTCATAATTCAGAGAGAATTAATAAACGACCCATACATACATATTAAAAATGTTCAACCTCACTAGTAATGAAAGAATTGCTTTTTAAAACAACAATGGGAAGCCTTTCATTTTTTACTTTAAAATTAAAATTAAAATATGCCCATTTCTGTTGAGATAAAACAAGTATTTTTTTAAACTGTCAGTGTGGGTATAAATTGAGTAAAATATTTCTTAGGCATTGCATTTAAATCTTTAATTCATCTTGAGTTGATTTTTGTATATGGTAACAGATAGAGACCTAGCTTCATTTAGCATGTAGCTATTCAATTTTCCCAGCACCACTTATTGAATAATGTGTACTTACCCCAGTGTATGTTTTTATATGCTTTGTTGAAAATCAGTTGGTTGTAGGTATATGGTTTATTTCTGGGTTCTCCAATCTGTTCCATTGATTTATGTGTCTACTTTTATATTAGTACCATGCTGTTTTGGTTACTGCAGCTTTGTAGTATAATGTGAAGTCAGGTAATGTGAATGCCTCTACTTTTACTCATTTTGCTTAGAATTTCTTTGGCTATTTGGGCTCCTTTTTGGTTCCATATGAATTTTAGAACAGTTTTTTCTAATTTTGTGAAAAATGATATTGGTACTTTGATAAGAATTGTATGAATCTATAGATTGCTCTGGGTAATACAGTCATTTTCACAGTATTGATTTTTTTGATCCATGAGCATGGAATGTTTTTCCATTTGTGTACATCATCTATGATTTCTTTCATCAATGATTTGCAGTTCTCTTTGTGGAGATCTTTCACCTCCTTGGTTTAATATAGTCCTAGTTATTTTATTTTTTCTAAACGTAAAACCTGAAACCATAAAAACCCTAGAAGAAAGCCTAGGAAAAACTCTTTTGGACATTGGCCTGGGCAAATAATTTACGACTAAGACCCCAAAAGCAAATGCAACAAAATAATAATTGGAAAATAGGACTTACTTAAACTATTATAAAAAGCTTCTGCACAGCAAAAGAAATAATAAAGAGTAAATAGACAACCTACAGAATGAGAGAAAATATCTGCAAACTATGTATCTGACAAGAGACTAATATCCAGAATCAGTAAAGAGGTCAAATAACTCAGCAAGAAAAAAACAAACAACCCCATTAAAAAGTGGGCAAATCACACAAACAGGCTTTTTTTGAAAGAAGATATCCAAATGGCCAACAAACATATGAAAAAAAGCTCAACATCACTAATCATCAGGGTAATACAAATTAAAACCACAATGCGTAGATCTACCATTCTATCCTGAAATCCCAGTACTGGGTATCTACCCAAAAGAAAAGAAATCATTATATAATATCAAAAGGATACCTGCACTTGTATGTATATCGCAGCACAATTTATAATCACAAAGATATGGAATCAACCTAAGTTCCTATCAACAAATGAGTGGATAAAGAAAACATGTTGTGTGTGTGTATATATACATACACACACACGTAAACACTCACATGGAATTTGATACTTCCATAAGAAAGAATAAAATAATGTCTTCTGCAGCAACTTGGATGGAACTAGAGGTCATTATCCTAAAGGAAGTAACTCAGGAACAGAAAAATAAATGCTTACTTATAAGTGGGAGCTAAACTAGGAAGCTACACAAGGACACTCAGAATGGTATAATAGACATTGGAGATTTAAAAGGAGGGAGGGAGGGAGGGAGGGAGTGATGAAAAATTTCCTGTGGAGTACAATGTACACTATTCAGGTGATAGGCTAAAAAAAAAAAAAAAGCTCAGACTTCACCCCTATGCAACATGTACCTGTAATGAAATTCAACTTGTACCCCCAATTCTATTTAATATTAAAATACAAAAAAGGAAAACATATTTCTTAGGAAAATTGGCAAGAAATTTAAATATGCTTAAACTATGATCTTGGGATGACGACCTGGTAGCTGGGCACACAGTTAAACTATCTTTCCCAGTCTACCTCGCAACTTGGTGTGGTCCAGCTGTGACCGAGTTCTAGCAATGGAGTCTGAACAGAATTGAGACCACTCCCAGGTGTAGCCCATATAAACCTTTCATGCAGTACCCCATTCTGCTTCTCTTCCCTAATCTGTTGGCCAGATATCATCTCCCAGGGTGACTACCAAAGCCATGTGCTGACAAGGGCAGAGCCCAGCACCATTATCCTGGGATCTGCAGCATGGGCTTCCTTCTTTCTGTACCCTCCCCCCAAAAACCAAGTCTCTCCCTGAATGACCGTAATGTGAACAAAAAGCATACCTAGCCAAGTACTAAGATCTTGGGCTTAATTGTTATAGCAGCTAGTACAACTAAAACAGACCTTTAGTTCTATTTCTAGAAATTTACCCTGACTATGTTTAAGGAGGTTATAAACACACTAACTATAATCCTGGGAAAATATAAGATAATTTACCTAAAAAATTAATCATAAATTAGCTATGGAAAATTCATTTAATGGAATATCTTACAAGAATTAAAAATCATGTTTGATTTTATGGGGAAACATATACAGAACATTAGGTTTAAAAAAAGGAGTATACAAAACTATATGTGACTTATGATCACAATTTACGCATATCCAGTGTAACCACAGTTATCGTGGGGTGTTGGAATTATGAGTAATTTTATATTATTATTTGTATATTTTATTATCCAACCATTTTAGAATAAATATTTATTTGTTATATTTAGAAAAACATTCCTTTGAATATTATATTAAAAGATGAGAGGAAAGAAGAGGAGGGGAAGAGAAAAAAGAAGAAAGGAAAAAGGGAAAAAATCTCAAATGCAGCCTTGTTATTGACCCTACTGTTCTACATAAGTACCACCATTTTCTGCATGTAACATGACATGAATGATGTTAGAAATCATCAGTACAGGCTGAGCGTGGTGGTTCACGCCTGTAATCCTAGCACTCTGGGAGGCCAAGGCAGGAGGA
>VBSM01000413.1:22131979-22191746 GCA_008086735.1 Cheirogaleus medius
TCCCCCAAGATCAATTCTTAAGCTGCACAATTATATGGCAAGTCTGCTACATTCTCCAGTGAACAGTAACTGCCCTCCACATTGGCAGCACCAACGTCTGTAATATCCATCATTGCATCCTCAGCTACCAGCATTGTGTTGGTTCATACTAGATACTCAATAAATGTGTGAATAAATGAGTTTATTCATTTAGTCATACAATCTACAAATAGCTACTGAACAGCTATAATACAGCCCAGGAGACAGGAAAGGAACCAGCAGAAAGAAGCACTGTTTTCAAGGAGGGCAGCAGTGGGAATAGCAAGCTCCATCCTACAGTAGCTCTTTAAGGCCTTAGAGAAAGAAGACGAGGGACACCTGTGAGAGGTCCCAGGGACTCCCAGTACAGGGATGGGGGATGGTGATTAAATAACTAACATGCTACAGTTATTGCATGGAGTCTAAAGCAAGTGAAATGTGGGTGTAAATGGTAATGTGATCCAATTAGTAACTACAGAATGGTGAGGCCTGAGGAGCTTGATGTTGTATAACAGTTTATGATGATCATAAACTGAAGTTCTATATGCCACAAAAGCCTGAATCCTAGAATTTTTGGAAAGAAATAGCTTCAATGTACGACATATGTCAGTTTTTGTTGTTCATAAATCCAGACATTTAGCTGAATGAAATCTGGAGCAATGTTTTCACTTAGTATTTTAATGGTTTTCGTGCTTTAAAAAGATATATAAAAATTCAAGTTATGAGTCATTTAACAATATCAGTTTCCAAAATGAAAGTGAATTTAGCACACAAGAAATGAATGCTGCTTCTTCCACACATGTATGTCATCAACATGTCTTACATTGTGTGATGCTTTCAATTATAAAATAAAATAAAACATGCAGACATATAGATAAATAAAGAAGAAAGTGAGAACTAAAGAATAACCAAAATGTGTGTTAATATGATTTGTTAAAATATGAGCATCAAACACAAACTGCTCATTTAGAAAGGTGGATAATGCCAAGCTTTGAAACCCAAACAGGGAGTGGGAAGTCTTGTTTAATACAAGTGAAAGTATAAACATGTTCACTCTTTCTGGAAGGCAATCTGACAGAGCATATTGAAATTAAAGATGCCTATGCCCTGGCACACAGCACTCTCATTCTAAGGTATGAAATCCAGATAAATCCTTACAGAAGTCCAAAGATGTTTAGTACTGCACTGTTTGTGGTAGCAAGGAGTTGGAGGTAAATTAAGTATTCATCAGTAAAGAAACGAACACTAAACTATAGGGGATGAATGTTATGGAAGATCATTCAGTAATTTGAAATAATAAATTAGATGTCTGTATGAGAGTTTGACAAATCTTAAAAACAAAAATAAAGTTAACAAATAGAATAAAACTTATAGTACCCTAATATTTGTGTAAATTAAAACCCATATGTCCACAAGCTAACACTGTTTATAAGAATTCAAAAATATTTGAAAACATATATGGAACATATTATTAGAGTAGAAGGTGAAAATAAAGAAGGAAGGGGAAAAGATTATATGAGTAAAATGAAAGAAGCCTGGAATGGACTAGTTATGACAATTGCTGTGAAATTAATCCTATCATTAACACAACTGAACTGGTAGATATTGGACACATATACTATATCAATACATGCAAGCATAAAATGCTACTTTTTTGTTTTTCCTTCTGCCTGAATCATAGTATATACCTACATCATGTACCTGGTATATGGATGCATGTACAGATTCATTCACAGATAATGACATAGACATACATCAGATATAGCCTGACCCACCGAAATTTTGCAAATTGATTAAGTGGACTGAGAGGGTTCCAAGTTTTCAAGACTATCAGTGCTAAAACCAACAAAGTATGAGCAAATCAGGATGAGCTGCTCACTCTATTTGTTCATTGATGAACAAGTTAGATAGCACACCTTCACCTCTGCAATCTAATCTGCTTTCCACGGATCTCTATAATTGGCTTTCACCCTGTTCCTTAAAGGAAGCTACTTTAAAAAAAAGGGTTTAGGAGCTTTGGAAGTTCAATTCTTGAAAATCCCATGCACCAAAAAGAAAAAAAATTCACATATATTATATGTAAAACTAATTGTATTCATACAAAATTGTATGCAACTGATCACAAGGTTGAAAATACTTAAATTATCAAGTCACTGAATTATATAAGAAACTATGATGAAAAAATGAAATATAAGATGTGGTCCCTTGTCAAAGTTTTTTTACAGCATAGATACTTGGGAGAGCAAGCAAATATAAAAGTATGAGTAGAAAATATCAATTGCATAAGTCAGATAATAATAAAATTCTCATTACATTATAGTCACAATCTTGTATACTTTCTATTGAAGCCAATATACAGAATTGTTTTGTTCATATAAAAATAGCATTAATAGTATATAAAATAACACTATTTTTGCTATCCCAAATCTAATCTAAAAGGCATGGAATTAGTTTTTTCATTCAATTATTTTTTTTCCTTTTCATTCTCAAAACAAAAGTCTCCACTGGCCTCCCGGAGGTTATTATTTTTTATAACTTACAAAATTTTATGGCTTATTTCAGAGACCAGAGCAAACCACGCTTACCAACAGATAAACTACCATATTTGATTTTCTTCAAAAGAAAGTGATAATGTCTACATGAATGATTATGTTTTCTTGCTCCTTGGATATTTGAATCTATAGCAAAAATAATTTGTTTTCATTCATTCTTATAAACATTCACATAGGGAACCAGGACAAGGCAGCCAACTAGAGGCATTGCCTGCAGACCATCCCAGAAGGAATGTAGAGTTTCTGATAAAGGAGAGAGGAGAAACCATGGCGCACAGCAGGTGTGGATCATAGACAGAGGTACAGGAGCCTGCTGGGGATTTCACAGAGGAAAACTGCATAGCAGAGAAGGAAGAAGATAAAGGAAAAAAGATATCAGTGAGAACCAAACCCAGAGAGGCTCAGAGCCTAGAGAAAGGGTAAGGGAGCTCCCTCTCTCCCTTCCACAAGCATTCCATGGCAGCGAACTAATAAGTTTCTAGGAGGCTTTTCCACGCCCACGAACCCAGGCACAGCGGCAAACAAGGGGAGAACTTGCATGATCCCAGAGCTTGGACACTCCGTGTGGGACTCCGCTCGGAGGAGTGTCACCAGAGGCGAGAGAGCCGCCTTTCTTCCACTGGGACGCTTCCTTCCCCGCCCTGCCCTCGCCCACTGCAACCAAGAAAGCAGTTTGGGCCGAGAGTTTGGTGAGCAGCCGCCACAGTGGGCGTGTGCTACAGGCTGGGGCTTCCATGGAAAGTGAGACCCAACTTTCCCTTCGAGTGCCTGCAGTGAATGGGGTGCCGGATTCAGGAGCTAACTTGCCCAGTGGTATTTCATGGAGTCACAGGCTAGCAGGTCAGACAGGTAGACTGAACCCTGTGCCCTCTGTATTTGAGTGAGTTGCTGGGAACACAGGGGGTAGGTCTGGGAGTTGGACTAAGGTGGCGAGGAAACCCCTGTGGACAGATCTGACAGGAGAATATTGGGGGGTTCCAAGAAGCAGAGAGCTGAGAGAGCGCCCATCCCCTCTGCAGGAAAACTACCCTGTTTGATTAGGGTGGTATCTATGGCAAGGAAGAACACAGCCCTGGGAGCCACAGCAAGCAGGCATGGCTCATTCAGGCACTCGGGCTGACAAGGAGCAACAGCCCCTCCCCCACCCATTCCAACTTGGAGAGCAGATTGTGCTGAGAATTTGGCAAGCAACTCCCTCTCTCCAGCTAGCATGTACTCCAGGCTGAGGCCTCCACAGAGAGTGGGGCCCAGTCCTCTTCCTCTGTGGACTTGTAGCAGAACTGGGGTGCCCAATTTGGGAGCTCCCTGCCCAAGGGCATTTCTCAGAGACACACCTAGCAGGTCAGACACGCACGCTGGGGTAGGTATGAGAGCTGGACAGCCAGATTTTGAATCTTAGAAAGCCCTATCTGCACCAGCAGACTTTGTGGCTGGATGGGGCCACTTCAGCCCATCCCTGGCAGCTTTACCCAGAAGCTGGGAGCAGATCTTTGACCCCCACTAAAACAGCTACCTTACCAGCTTTTATGGAGCCTGAGGGGAGGCCCATCCAACCCACCCCACTCAGCCACACTCCCCCAACTGCCTAAAGTATGGCACAGAAAAAGGATTCACCTAGAAGTTCCAGGGCCCCACCCACCACCTAGGATATTTGAGCGCTCCTCCTAAGGGACTAGAGTGGGTCACAAAAACAACATAAAATCAGCAAGAAAAAATCAAACAACTCTATCAAAAAGTGGGCAAGGACATGAATAGAAACTTCTCAAAAGAAGATAGACAAATGGCCAAGAAACATATGAAAAAATGTTCAACATCTCTAATCATCATGGAAATGCAAATCAAACCCACAATGAGATATCACTAATCTCCGGTGAAAATGGCCTTTATCAAAAAGGCCAAAAACAACAAAGGTTGGTGCTGATGCAGAAAGATAGAAACACTCCTACACTGCTGGTGGGATTGCAAACTAGTAGAACTTCTATGGGGAAAGTAATATGGAGATACCTCAAAGAGCTACAAGTAGAACTACCATTTGATCCAGCAATCCCATTACTGGGCATCTACCCAAAAGAACAAAAGACATTCTATAAAAAAGACACCTGCACTCGAATGTTTATAGCAGCACAATTCACAATTGCAAAGATGTGGAAACAACTCAAGTGTCCATCAATATGAGTGGATTAATAAAATGTGGTACATGTATATCATGGAGTACTACTCAGCCGTAAAAAACAATAGTGAAGTAATATCTTTTGTGTTATCCTAGGTGGAGCTGGAGCCCATTCTTCAAGGTGAAATATCACAAGAATTGAAAAACAAGCACCACATGTACTCACCATTAAATTGGCATGAATTGTGCACATATGGAAGTAACATTCATCTGGTGTCAGGCAGGTGGGGGGAGGAGGTGATGGGTAAATTCACACCTAATGGGTTTGGTGCACACTTTCTGGGGGATGGGCTTCATTATAGCTTTGACTCGGGTGGTGTAAAGGCAATATATGTAAGTAACGTGTTTGTACCCCCATAATATTCTGAAATAAATAATAAAAAAATAAATGAACGAATGGATAAACAAATACATGAAATTGCCTGAGAATTTTTAAAAAGCAATAAGGATGATACTGTAAAAATTAAATAAATATATACAGTCACATGGTGTTGAGTGCCTTAGAGAAACTGAAGCAGTCAAGGGAATAAGGTGTGCCTGAATGGGGGAAGTGACGGAATATTAAGTAGGTTGATCAAGAAAAGCCTCACTAAGGTGGTGACACTTGAGCAAAGATCCAAAAGAACTGAGGGAGAAAGCTCTGAGGCCACCTGGGGAAAGGCAGGAGTAAACTGCAGAGCTCAGAGCAGGCTGATCATCCGGGAAGTCGGCGTACCTGGAGCAGAGTGAGCTGGGTGTAGAAGACTCAGTGTGGTCAGACAGGAACAAGTGGATGGACCCCTTAGAGCCATTGAAAAGACTTAAGCTTTTACTCGAGCAAAACAGAAATCCAATAGGTGAGTCTGAGGAGAGAAGTGAATGGCTTTTTTTTTTTTTTTAAATTTTTGTATATATCATTTTAGTACCTTTTTACTTTTTGGCTTATTTTACCAACCATGAGAAGTTAAGTGAGTTTGGTTTCTCTCGTTTTGCTTGAGGTATTTCACAGAGCCTTTCTTGTTAACTCCTGCTCCTGAGAGTTAATTTTCTAATGCATGTGTTTGTTCATTACTTTAACAACTATACATTGAAAACCTACTAAATCCCAGGTGCTTTTTTAGATACTAAATAAAAAAAATATTCTTCATTCTTTTCTTTTTGTTATCAGCCTAGTCTATTTCTTGACTTTCTTTTTCCTCGTTTTTCTTCTTTCTTATGACTTAGAGCAGAATCTGAAAATTCTTTGAACATAGTGATCATTAAGTGAATTTTCTTGGTTTTAAGAATAGATCAGTTTGGAATATTTCTACCCTATTGTGTAGTTGAGTAGCAGTGATGGAGCTGTAGTTGACCTTGGGGATACATGAACAACTCAGGTCAAGTGAAAGCTCCAGGACATGAATAACTGGCACCTCTACTCTTTTCACACTCAGAGGATACACTCTTGGTGTGCCAAAGGGTAAACAAAGTGCCCTACACCATTATTTCTCTAAAAATACACAGTCTATAGGAAGATACTAAATTTAAAATATTTAAAGAATGAAGATATGAGAATTTTTATAGGTGAAACCATCACTTTCAGGAAAAAAAATCACACAATAATAGAAACATTTGGATTAAATGGATGAACAATAGTAAACAAGTGGGCCATTAATTGATGTTCTCTTTCTCTGATCTCTTTCTTGCTGTGTCACTTTTCCTGTACTTATTTGCTTCTCTTCCTCCCTACTTTCTCTCTCGTGCTTAGGCCATTGACTGTCGAGAATACTGAGTGGCTTCTATAAATTGGTGTTGGGACAGCTGCTGCCACCCAGGCCTGGAGCAGAGAGTGTGTGATGCTCTCTTCCAGAGAAGGCCACAATTAGTCCAAGGACCAGACCATAATCAAGGCATAAAGATGGCCTGATGTTACATACAGATTTTTTTCTAAATCTGAAAAGAAATGAGGCCTCCAAAATCTCCCAAAACAAGAAGTCAAACTCTTGGAACAAAAATTTGACCTTATACAGACTTTAACAGTGTTGTAAAAATCGCAGACACTAATCCATTCTACACACAGCAGCCAAATTAATCTTCTTAAAGTACACCTTTTGTATTATCACTCCAGGCTCCCACCAAGAATGATGAGTTCTGTCCTGGGCATCACACATTAAGAAGAATCTAGTGACTGGATTAAAAACAAACTGGAGTGAATTCTGGAAAGAGAACCCTATAAGGCAATAAAAAGTCTTATCATGCAAAGGACAAGGGACAAATCTGTAACTCAGGGGATGCAGGTAATTTAAAGAAATTTTTTTCCCACCAAGCTTAAAGGACTTTACTATTAAGGTCATATCTTACAAAGAAAATTCCCCAGTAAAAAATAGCAAACTATTTGAGTAAAATGTAATTTAACTTTTATCATTTAACATATGCTTTGGATTTAAATTTGTTTTTTAGACAACCAGATGCGTGATATTTGTACATTTTCCCAAGTGGTATAAAATTTTAGTGTGGCAGTGCTATCCTAAGAAAGCTACTTATCTGCTCCTTAACAGAGTTTGTCTTCTAAAATTCCAAACCAAACAAATACAGCAGTCTTTAATGAGTGTTTTTTCCCCTAAAAGCCATCATTGTTCCACAGTGCTTTAATTTGTCCCCTACCAAAAAATCTTCACTGACTCCTTAGTTGTACTAATTATACTTTTCCTCCCATGATGCCTATATTCATGCCTTCTGTTTTTTATTAGCTGTTTTGAGGTAAGTCAGAAAGTGAACCAACTTCCTGGTGACGACTTCATGAAAATAGGTCATCAGTGACTAAATCTCATAGGAAAACCACCTTAAGAATAACTAGAACCTCATTCAACACATGTAAGCCAAGGTAGAAAAATATTTACCTGTTGTCTACTGGCCCTTCATTCTTTCCTTTATTTTTTTAAAATTTTTCTTTTTGTCAGAAAACTCAGCTCATATTTTTTCTTGCTTCTCTGCCTTCCTTTGACCATTTCTTCCTCTCCTCTACCATGCTGTAATCTATTGCCCTCTTATTTTCAGTCATTCATTCACATCTAGGCACTTTCTTTCTGCCTTCAAATGTGATTTCGATAACATTTTCTTCTTAGGGTCCATCCATTATTGTAATTATCACTCAATCTTCTTCCTACTTCTGTTTCAATGTCCTCAGAGTTCGCTACCTGTTCATTTTCTCTCAACTTTTCCTGATTCCTTGCTTTCACAAGAAAAATAAGGAAAGGAGGGTTTTGTTGGGTTTTATTTCTTTTTTGACAGAAAATCAGTTTTTGTGAAGGATTTGGAGTCCCCCTTTGATGTACAGCCAGATAGAGTGCTCTATTGAAACTGGGTATTTTTCTATATAAAAGTACACACACAGCTACACTTTCTTATGAAGAGAATCAGAATCTATTAAATTGGAGAATTTTAAAAGCTAAACCTGGAAGGCCATCTAGTGCAACCTCATTATTTTATGGATGGGGGCAAATAAAAGCCAACAGTTGTTGATCTCTTTCATGCAGCAAGCTTTGTATTTTATATTGCTGCTATTGTTGTCATTGTTATTGTTGTATATTTGTTAAGTATAACCTCATACTCATTCCAAGAGGCATATCTTCAACTTAATGCCAGAAATATTTACAAAGCACCTCTTCAATGCCAGTCTTACGAGAAAAAAAATAAGAAATCATTACGGATGAAGCACCTTATATTTTTCAAGTGCTTTGTACCCCATCTCATTTAATCATCACACCTTGACACAGAGAGAAAATGAAACTGAGCCTCAAAGATGAGTAGTTACTTGCCAAGGATCACAAATCTGTGAAAAAGCAGAACTAGAACTTATAGCCAGATCTATATCAATTCAAATTCTGTTTTTGTTTTCTGTTTGCCTGCTTATTTGTTTTAACCCTTCAGGGCTGTCTATTCAATATAAACACAACCAAGTCAGTTTCTCAACCAGAATCCTCCCAGAGTTCCCAAACCAGATGACAGTTTGCTCTCCTAAATTCTGACCTTCACAGCTTTGGTCTGTGTTTGCCCTAATTATATGGACCATTATACCTATGCCGTGACAGCCTGGGCAGCCTCTTTGTGTGGGTGTGGTATGTGTTTAATGGATGCATTAGTGATGCTATCAATGAGAAAAAGTGGAAAAATGAGACAATAATGTGGGTAATTAACTTTAAAGTTTCTAGTTTAAAATTAATAACCATTATTACTTTAAAGATATAGCCTAAGATTCATTCTATTGAATGAATTCTCCCACTGTTTTGTAACATTAGTTTTAGTGATTTTAGTTCCTTGATCATTTTTTTTTCCATTTCTTTTCCCCACTTCCTCACTCAGTAATGTGTGATTCATCTTTCTTGATCCAAGGCTGTCTGCTGCTTCTTCTTTAATATAGCAGCAATTTGTATCAGTATTAATGTCATAAAGTCCTACTCCTTCACCTGATTCTTTTCTTGCAGATAAAGAATAGTGAAAAAATTACTTCATACTTGAGAAGTATCTTGAAATAGATAATAATCCTTGCAAAATATATAGCCTATCAAAAACATAATCCTAAACATTTTAATTTTCTGGTATTTCAACATTATTGACTACGTTTTCTCATGTCTACTATACCTTTGATGTTAGATCAAGACAATTGGGGTTAAAAGATTTTCTTCTATTTTTATTAGCAGTCACAGACTCTCAAATTTGCATTGGTATTACTGCTTAATCCTGCACCCACATATTACGTATACACACTGCTGAAAAAAAAGACCTATCTACACAAGGATACAGCATCTCTGTTGTAGCTCACTCTGCCCCAGTGGGAGTTACTTGAGGGAAGATATTTTGTTTTGATCATTCACATAGTTGCTAGCACAGAGTAAACAGAAAAGTGTGTATTGAATTAAATTGAAATGAAATTTGCCATAGTTCTAAAGTCTAGCTCCGATGCACAATTCCCCAAGGAAAAATAAACTGAGCTTGAGAAAAAAGGGAATAGAAGATATCGGGCAAAGGGATACCTGATTCTGCTGCCATATTCTATTTCCCACAACTTTCAAGAACTAAAGAGATTGAGAAGTGAACAAAAGCAGAAGAAAACTAGCTTTTATTCATTTAACAATTATTTCTTAGGATCTACTGTGTGTTAGGAACAATGCTATGAATTTGATTTATTTTATATTGGTTTTTGCAAAACAACTATGAGGTTTTAAATATTATACCCATTTTTAAAATAGGAAACTAAGTCTTAGGGTGGTTATGTAACTATTTCCAGACCATACATTTAGCAAAGAGTGGAACTGAAATTTGAACCCATGTCTGCCTATCTCGAAAGCCCATGTTCATTTCACTTCACCAAGATCCTTCCTCATACAAGCAAAGCCCATAAATGCAAATTACTCATTTTATATCAATAAACAATATAGATCTTCGTACAAACCAATTATCTAAAAGTGAATTACTGAATGTTGCTATATAACTAGCAACTATAGTCTGAAATACTCAATAAAATGATAAATTTATTAAAGGCTTCAGTCCTGCTGAGTCTGTCTTTCTCACCTCACATAAACAACACAGTCAGCAGTGAAATCTGTAACTGCTTGGAGATAAAGAGTTGGTGTTTACAGATGCCAGGGTTTCTGCAGAAGCCAAATCCACGCACATGTTTCTACAAGGAAGACATGTCCCTATCCTCTGTCCTCTGAAACAGGCACCAACTCAGCTCCTCACCCTTCCACATGTTCTAGAAATATATGCAATAGAAGAAAACTCAGATAATACACTTTTTTCTCGGGAATAACACCCAAGTAAATAGGGCGTGGGTTGGCATTTTATAGGATCAAGATTCCAGCTTAATTGTTCTCCTCAGAAGTGAATACGATACATCATTTTTAGTTTGTTTGTTTTTTTTTTTTTTTTTTTTTTTTTTTTTTTTTTTTTTTTTTTTTAGTAAGCAAGCCCTTCTACAAGTACAGTGTTGACAGGGAGTCATGTTCTAGTTGTCCTCTAATGTAGCCAGCCAGAGACCCGGAAGAGGCACAAGTCCCATAGAAAGGTTTCCATAGAAGTAGAGAGTGTAAGATTGGGAAGTGACAAAGAGAGCATCTTTAATACTTTGCTATTCCATATGAGGAAACTGAGGCTTAAAGAGGTTAATCGATTTGCCGAAGATTGTTGTTATTTATGTAGCACAGTTGGTCCTAGGATTCTTTCTACTATAACAGGTTGCCTGAGAGAGCACAGAAGAAGCTCTAATCCCAGCTCTAGAAACCCCAAAGGGAGGAGTTGTTCAGAGCAATTTAAATGAGTGTAGCTGATCTGATTAACGTCTGATACCACAGCAAGCCAAAATGATTTCTGTTAAAGCTCCAAAAAATTTGATAGCTCATATCATATCTTCAATTTGCAATTTACATTCATCCATACATAGTAACTTTGTCTTTAGCACTCTCCATTTGTTTTTAATAAACTGCATAGTTTTTTCTGATCTAGAACTTGCACATTCACGTTTCTCAAAAATGTTCATTCCCTATTTGCCTTCCCATCTTAAACAAACAGCTTCCAGAAATTCAGTAAAGGATTTAGAGAAGAAATTAGTCTCCAAAGAACTAAATCTAGATGCCTAGACACCTCCAACTTTATCATCATCATCCAATTAACTAATACAACTGTTAATTCTGCTTACTTAATATCTCTCACATCTAAATCCAGAACACTTGCCTCACTGGTTACTATTGTATTACTTATCCCAATAGAAATCCCATTTTCTGCTTTTAAAAAATGACATACCAATGTCGTGTGAAGAATATAATGTTGGCTGAATCTATTAAATAAATAAATAAATAACATTATATCAAATAGCACATCTTATATTTTTCAAACATGCCTGCATATTGAAATGGACTGGATGAACCGTGTATGTGTCAAACAAAAAAAAATGTTTATCTATCATGTATTCCCCAGGTTCATTTTCCATTTCTCTCTTAAATAAACATTCTGCATAATTTTAATTTATGTCACTTTAAATTGTTATATTCATGTATCTCAAAAGCAACTCAAAGACCTCCACTTCTACATATGTGCTCATCCTGTATGCCCCATTACAACTGTTCCACATTCTCCCAAAATCCATTTCGTTTATCTCATTTCTGTCTCCACATTTGTGCTCCTTCCCCTGCCCTGTCTGAGCTGAAAGGCCATTCTTTTCAAATAGCCAAATCCTATCCAAGTGCTGGAGAGCACATGAAAGATGACTTTCTTTTCTATGGCCTTTCTGAAACTCTCAAGCCATAGAAATCTCTCCCTCCTTACAATATCAGTAGCACTTATTTCTGTCACTTAATTGACACTTAGGAAATTCTACCTGAATTCAATAGATACAGGGAACATAGCCCTCAGGATGTATCTTGGCCTTTGGCATCAATGACAATATCTTGGAGAGTATCATTACTATGGTTGTTGCTTTTAGGGTAAACAGAGATATGAGACATCAATCCAATAAAATGGAGTCAGAGAAGGGAAAAATTAGCCATTTGGTAACAACAAGCATGGCAGTTCAGAGAAATAGAAGGTGCTGTAGGTCAGAAATGTGATTATCAGCCTCGACTCCTCAAACATTATCATCACCATCCAATTAATCAATGGAACACTTAATTCTGCTTACTTAATAACTCTCAAATTCAATTCCAGGACTCTTGCCCAATGGCAACTACATTATTTATTTCTTCATTCAAAAAATATGTATTGAGCACCTAGTATATGCCAGATACTATTTTAATTCTGAGGATATGTGCTGAATTAAAAAAAAAATCTGTCATTTTAGAACTTATATTCTAATGGAAGAAAACAAAAAGTAATAATAATAATTGAGTTGTGCAATATATTAGAAGGTAATACTTTCTAAGAAGAAAGACAAATCAAAGAAGAGAATAGGCAATGGCTGAAGAGTTCAATTTTAACTAGAATCATTAGATAAAATCTCACTGACAGAGCAAAATTTGAGCAGATATTTGAGGAAGAGGAGGGGAAAAGCCAAAAACATAAGTGATAAAAATGTCCTATCCTTGACAAAGGGAACAGCAAATGCCAAGGGTCCAAACTGGGGAAAAGTCTGTCAGATTTGAGAAACAACACGGAACCCAGTGCAGCTAAGAGAAGTGATAAGAGGAGGAGGAGACGAAACCAGAGGGGAAGTGGTGAGAGGCACCTCCAGTAGATTTTTGGTTTTTCCTCTGAAGGAGACAAAGATTCATCTAAAGATTTTTAGCTGAGGAATGATATGCTCTGACTTGTATTATCCTCCAGGGAGAAGAGACTGTAAAAGGGTTCTACATTCTGTTGTGATAGGCTAGATAATTCAGAATAATCTTCCCGCTGAGAACTAGAAAAGCAGGATATAAAAAAAAAATCATTTGAAGACACTGAAGAGTCAAGAGGGAAGTGGAAAATTTTGGGACATATTTGGGTGTAAAAGGAAGTTTAATAGTTAGCTTGGCATTGGGGACCCCTTTTCCCTTAGGGGCTTATGTCTTATCTAGGAAGAGATTTCTGGGAGGCTGAGAAACTGGGCAGAGCTTTCAACAGACACACAGAACCCGGGGGGGGGGGGGACAAAAACTGGAATTGAGATGGTGTGAGAGCTGCTAAATGCCTAACCTATGGGTTGGGAAGAGGAAAAGTCTAATTTATATTAGACTTTTGTGAAATATATGTGAAATATTCATGATGTTATAATGGATAGAATAGCCATGGAAAGAATAGTAAAAGGCTGTGAAACTGAAAGCTGATTGAAGGAGAAAATTACAATAATTTTTTTTTAAAGTTAATTTTAAAAAAGTCAGTAAAGGAGAGATAAAGAAAAGAAAACAGAATAAGCAAATAGAAAGATGGTAGGTCTTCACCCAAATGTCTTGGTAATGAACATAATAATGGCATGTAAATTAAATATGAAGTCTCTAATTTAAACATAAAAGTTATCAGACTAAATTTTTAAAAATGCAACTATACACTGCTTTAAAGAGATACTTTTAAAATATAAGAATATAGAGAGGTTGAAAGTAAAGGGAGAAAAATACATATTTACTGGTTACTTATTTATCATCTCTCAGTCTAAAAACCTCTTTCTGTATCCTGCTCTGTGGTCCTAGGGGTAGGACACTGCACACTACATTTTTCAGACTGTCAGCTGAAATCCTTAGGTATTTCAATGAGTGCTTTGGAATTTCAAAGCATTTGGAAGCCAAAGGAAGGGAGAGAGGGCTTGCTTCCTTTATTCTTGTTTCTATTGCCAATGGTCACTGTTCAATGGCCCTAGCCATGCAGGCCAAACCTGTCAGCTTTCATTGCCTCTCCCAGGGCCGGCTTCATCATGGCACCTCAGTGGTGCAGTGGCGGCTGGGTAGAACTGGCTCCTTGGAGGTCTGAACCACCGTTCCACAGGCCACTCCTTTTTGTCAGGGTCTTAGCATCAACTCCACAAGGCTCTCCTCAACTGTTTTCTTTTGTTCTCACAGGTTAAGGGTAGTTGCTGCTTCCTACAGTCACCACCTCTGGGTTACCTCAGTATTCCTTTTTGGTACCTTCATCTCTCCAAACCCATGTAACCAATTCTCTTTATTAAATCTCTTGCTTGAAAGACCTAATGTGGTTTTTGTCTTCCAAACAGGAAAACTGGCCCACCATGCAAATGCCAACCCAAGGAAGCTGATATGGCTGTATTAGTAACAGATGAGAGCCACTTCAGTGAAAAAAGCCCTACTAGAAAAAGAGAGAGAGATTTCATAATGGTAATACACTAGGAAAATATTACAGTTCTGAATATATGTGTACCTGATAATGTGCCCTTGAAATTTATAAAGCAAAACAGAACTGCAGAAAGACCTAGGTGGATCCATAAACATAGTGGGAGCTTTTACCAAACCTCTCAGGAATTGATAGAACAATCAGACAAAAAATAAATAAAGATGAAGATGAGTGGAGCAAAGCAGGTGCAGAGTGGTGGTGGTCAAAGGGGAAGCAACGGTGGAAGAAGGAGGTTGGAATCCTTTACAACATCTGGGCAAGAGAGGGTGGAGCAAAGGATTAGAGGCACTGCTGATGGAGGCTCAGAGAAGTAGCTGTGTTCTGGACATATGTTGAAGGCTGAGATTGAGTGTAGACTATAAGAGAAAGAAAGGGTCAGAGATGACATCTGGCAAATGAAAGAGTGGATTCCCCATTAACTGAGATGCAGAAGACTGTGTCATAGTAGGTTTGCCAGATGGGATAAGGGAGTTAGTTGGGTTTGAACATTTGCATTTGAAATGTCTTTGATTTCTTTATCTGCCACCTTTCTACCACGAAGTCGTTTGCTCATTCCACTTAGAAGTGGTGCCCCACTGCTCTCAGGAGCCCCTTTAGGGCTTGTCCCCACTTACCTCTCCATCTTCATCTCTCATCCGTCTTCCTTCGCTCCTCTTTCTGCTACTCTGAGCTCATCACAGCCTTCCAGAGTTCTTCTTAGTTCGAGGCCTCTTGCACACCATTCCTGTTATTTACTATATCTCCTCTCACTTTGCCTAAATACCTGGAATCATCTTTCAGCCAAATAATCTTATTCCCTAGGAATCCTTTGCTGTAGTCTAAACCTGGTTCCTGTGCTGCCTTTTGCACACTACCACCATCCTCATGTTCTCCACTGTTGTATCACTTACCATACAATATTATAATTGCTGATTTACTTCTCTGTTTCTCCTACTCACCCAAAAGCCCCTTCAGAGCAAGTGCCAGGGGGCCTGTGTGCACACCTGATAGGATGGTGTCCAATACACTTCCGAGTGCCTTGTTGGATAAATTCTCTATGTAAGTCACAAAAACAATATTGTAAAGACATATGGATCTCTGAAGATTGGAAAGTATGGCTTTAAAAATCTCTTTGTGTGCATCCTGGAAATTTAATTTTTAAGATATAAAGCTATCATGCAACAATTGGGGGAAAAGATGAAGAGAAAAACCATCCTCAGGGTTCAACATGATCCCACAGAAAGCCTAGGCTACACATCAGCTTTTGAGTTGAACACACCTTATATTACCACTGTCATACCATGTGTAAATTCTTCGTAATTCCCACTAAAAACACATAATAAAACATTCTTCATTTCCTTCTGGTTCTAGTGATGTGCAATTTTTCACTCTCAAGCATATGAAAATAAGCAAGCTAATTATGAATAACATTGTCAGAAGCTTTTCTCCTGCAGATAAATAAAGGATCTCACTGTCAAATGGAGGTTGAAAATAAAGCTTCCCTTCCTGACACTGTTGGTTTTTAATGTTCCTTGAGTATAGCACTTCAAGGATGCATGTGGCTTTGACATTTTAAGTCACTCTGATCTTGTCTTCCTGGCCACTGCCTCAGAATCTTTCCATCTGGCCATTAAACCCACGTCATCTTACCTAGGATAAGGTTTGCCAGCTAAATTCCATCTAGCCAGCCAATTTTTCTCAGATTCATAGAAGCAGTAACTACCTACTTCTTCAGATGTGAAAAAACATAAATCCAAAACCAAACAAACAAACTTGAACAGACACTGAAGGAGGAGGCCTTCACATCCAAGAGTCCTAGATTTGGGAAAAAAACCCTGAAATTAAACTTCTTTTCTACCCCCCAAAAAGACTTTCAAACCTGGTACGCTGATTTTTTTTCACCTAACTCTGTCTCTAATGATGTATGTGGAGAGGAAAAAGCAACACATTTCATCCAGAAATTAGACATAAACTTTCTTTCTTGAAAGCATATATAGCAATGTTTCATAATTATTTTATATAATTTTAAAAACAAATAAATAAACGATCTTACTCTCATCAGTATGTGCTTTCTGTTACTTTAACCACTCCAGGTAAGAGTTACACAATTAGCAGAGGAGTTCTCAATTGCTTGCATTATTCCAAACATCTACAAAATCTAACATTCCTTTGATGTTGGGGTTTAGCTTTGTGTTAGATAGCTCCATGGGGACAGAGGGAGAGAAAAAGGCGAGACAGTTCTAATTGAAGAAGTCCATCTCACAAGAATCAATAACAAGAGGAAAAACAGGTGTGTTGCTAAGCAAAGTATTTTTTCCACTGCCCTATTCATGCCCTTTTCAAACATCTCATTTATGAGTCCAAAGCAGCTGTCACTGCACTATTTTGCAAGCCAGAGCTCAGCTATTTATGTTCTTCCTGCTCTTTACAGCTCTTTATGTTGTTGGAGTTTTTTCTCCTTAGCACATGAGAAGCATAACACTGATATGTAACACTCGTTAATTGAAACCTAAAGATCATTTATTTTATATATGGATTGTTTCAGCAATATACACTATTTTTTATTCAAAGAATAGATGATTAGGAAAAGACATACAGTCACTGAAAGAGTGGGAGGATACAGGCTGGTTAACATAAAAATTGTGCAAAGCCAAAAAGGATGGGAGTATTAATTTATTAATGTTTGTCCTAATGAACCTTTAGAGGAACCTAGCGGAGGAGACACGGAGAAGTAATGATCAAGAAATAGAGGCTAGTGCTAAGCATCCCTCTATGTGGACCAAGAATTCTCTGTGCTCACATAAGCATAGATCAGGTTTCATTTTAATTTGTTTTCTAATTTTACCTTTCAAGATATTTTTAACAGATTGCCTACAATAAATTTTTTGGCCACTCTCAATTTTTTGCATCTAGGTGATTATACATATAATAAAATAAATGGTGGAAATAAAATTTTAAATCATATCTAGATTTTTTGGATATGCTGCTTTTTAATCAACATTCATATTCCGTTAGGAAAAGTTATAGAAGCACATTAAAAGGATTCTAAACCCCAGGGTTATTGTCAATTCTGGTGTTTCAGTCAAAAAACAATGCTTATTGGAATCACTAAGTTTATGCAAAAATAATTTTAAATCCGTCAAAAAAAAGAACGCAGTTACTGAACTCAAAATTGACTTGCCTGTGTTCTGAATTAAACACTTCAGGCAAGTCCTTCCAAGGTCTGTCGCAGCAATACGTGATCAGATCTGCCATTTTATTATGCCAAATACAGCAAAGATCTATAGGTCAGTCATAGGACTGTTTGCCTTATATTTCCCGGAGAGGTGGAATCTCTTAAATGAATCCTACACTTAATCATCTCCAAATCCCAAGCTATATCTCCTGATCCCTGTTTCGATTTAAAATAAAATTCATTTTCTGGTGCTCTGTGTGAGTTTGCTCCAGGCTTGACTCAGAGATTTACGAATAGCACTTACTGTTTGCTCACTGACCACTTCAGTGGTCCGATCCCCGTGGGTGATTTCCACAAGGCTGCAGTATGTTGGGAGGTGGGGAGGAGGTGGACTGGCAAATGATTTCATGCAGTACAACACAGCACCCTCACTCTTGAAGCCAAAGCAAATATTTTGAGAATGAAGTAACCTCTTGGATTCGAGTAGTACATTTGATATGAGAATACAAGATGTCTGAACAAACTTATGTGGTTTCCAATATTCCTGCCACATTCCATTCCTGGAAAAAGAACCCCTATATTTCAGGGATGGAATGTGATGGTGGTGATATAAATGGCGAGTCCTCCTTTTCTGTTTTTGTTTTTTGTTTTGTCTTTGTTTTGGGGGGTTGTTTTGGACAACAGTCAATCTGATTTTTGCTAAAAGTTTTCTCAGCTGGAAGTTAGTTTTTAGAAATGGAGAATGATGGTGGCATTCCCCAATCAAAAAAGGCTCTTGAGTATTTATTTCATTAAAAGAATGAGGGAAAGCAGAGAGTGCTGGAAGGAAATGGAGCTGTGCCACACTCTAAAAAGCTGAGCAATAGCCTGCAAAATCCAGTAGGAATAAACTACCCTTCAGGCCCAGAAATTTAATGCTCTCTGAAGTTTTCAACATTCATGACAGTGTCTTACTTCTTTAAAGCTTCTCCTCCCTTTATTTGTGAGACTGACCATTCTCTGTTACTTTTCTTTACCACTTTAGTAACCCTTCTCTCAAACTCCAGCTGTTAATCTCATCAATGAATATTTCCTAAAGTGTTCACTTGCATAAGAATCCGTTGGGTGCTAATCAAAATCCCTGAAAATAGAGTATGGAAAGCTGTATTTGCCCCTGCTACCTAAGTGGGATTTCTATACACAGGAAAGAATCTCTGCCTCAAAAGTTCTTGTCTCCCATGTTTCATCTCTCTCCGTTCACCACTTGGACAATTGCATGCACAGTGTTTTCTTCCAACTACCACTTACATATTTATGAATCACAAATCTTTCTCTCCAGGCATTCTTTTGGTCTCCAGATCCACTTTATCAACATTCTACTCTATATCTCTACTTATATGCCCTACAGAAATTGCAATCCCTCCCCCCAACACACAATAAAACATTTGTTCATGCTTCACAATTCCTATCTCAGACACTAGAAGCAATATCTACCCATTTCCCCCATTCACAAACTGAAGAGTAATTCTAGACTATTCTCCACTACATTACATTATGTATCAAGTCCAGTTAATTCAGTCTTTTAACTATCTATGTTTAATTATGTGTTTTAGTTCAGGACTTCAGGGATTTTCATTTGGATTACTGAAGTATCCTCTTAACTGGTCCCCAAGCTTTCAGCAAGAGACATCATAATATAGTAGGAAAAAAATAGGATGTCACTTCTTCTTTGTATGGCCTTGAGTAAATAATTTAATTTTCCTCCTTCCAGGGTAATAACTATTGAAGTAGTTAAGCAGGCAGGTAAAGCACCAAGCAGAAGATCTAGAAAGACTTAGCATGAAATACTTGCTACGGTGACTTCTTCGGAAAAGGCAAACCTTCAACTGTCTTCAAAATGATTGTCCTAAAATACAAATCTTACCATGTACAATTCACAGGGGGTCCTGTCACTCACCTGCTTATAAATATACAGTGACTGCTCAGACGAAGCTGAAATCAGTAGCACGGCATTCGAGGCCCTTCGTGTTGTACTCCCCTTGACATTTTCCTGAGGCACCCATGACCCATTTTACACCAATTATGTCTCGAATGCCATCACTAATTTAAGAATTAGTTCAATCAAGCAAAGGACAGTAAATTTACTTGTGCATGGTAAAGGTTATCTTTGTTGTCTGCTGCCCTCAGCCAGCCACTACAGAGAAGAGCCAGTGATGGCTCATATCCAGAGGGACACATACCACACTTCTTTGTAATTAATCCCAAGTAATGATCTGCCTTATACAAAAATGTATTTGAATATCCAGGGCTGGTTTTACACATAATTTTCAGACTCTTTCAGAGTGACATGAGCTGAATAGCAGTGTGAATTTACAGCCAGGCTTTCTAAGCCATTATCACTCCTCTAATGACAAAATACTGTCACCAGCACCTCAACCTTCTTCCAGTTCTGTTTATTCATTTTGCCCATATCAGGACTTAGAAATAAAATCCTACTTTTCTTTACAATGTACCCATCCATAGTGCCTATTCACAAAAGGCTAGCTCTAGGGTAGAAGAGAACCTTTATTTTAAAAGGTTCTGTTGTCGGGTTTGTTTCCAAAGGAGCTCCTGAAAGTCTTTTGTAGCCAAACAGACCACTGTTAGAAGAAAAGCACTGAAAGCCAGTGAGTGTGCCAACCTCTCATTCCCAGGGCTATGGGAGTATTATAACCTGTGGTGCAAGCTTGTTGAACTTTGTGTACCATATTACATGTAACCTTCTTTATCATGCTGAGATAAGAAAGATAGACTAACCTAAAAATCAGACAGAGCCAATTTTTCCTGTAACATTTTAGTTTGTCTTTTTAAAATACCCCTGCTCATTCACTTAAATTAAAGAGGGGATCAGATGAGACTAAATATAATATTTCCCATATGAGAAGCATGTAACTTGTTATATTTTAAAAAGATTCTAAATTTGCCTTAGAAGAGATTCTGATCACATAAAAGCATGTTTTCTAGTAATGGTGCTGTGATCATAAATACACATGACCCATTTTTTTATTGATAATAAATATATTCAATAATGTGTCTTCCACAGTCAAATAGCAGTTTAGATATTTCCTTCCTATGATATCACTGTACCCATATGCTTAGTTTCACAAAGCATTATTTATATTTCATGCAGCAATATAAGATTTCTGAAATATTGATCTGTACAGTCGACATTTCCCCTTCTCTCATCTTCACCCCACTCCCCCATTAAAGCTGCCAGGCTATTTTCTGCTCCTTTCCTCAAAGGAAGAATGTGAGGAAGCAGAAGTCCAGGAAAGGGGGCGTGTTAATATCTTTCTGAGTTTTGTGGTTGAACTAACAAATTCCTTAGAGGAATAAGGAAGCAAAAACAAAATATCGAGAGGGGGGGCATATATTTAAAAAAAAAATTTTTTTTTTAACTTTATTTTTTTTTGACACAGTCTCACTCTGTTGCCCGGGCTAGAGTGCAGTGTCATCAGCCTAGCTCACAGCAACCTCAAACTCCTGAGCTCAAGCAATCCTTCTGCCTCAGCCTCCCAAGCAGCTGGGACTACAGGCATGTACCACCATGCCCGGTTCATTTTTTCTATATATATTTTTAGTTGGCCAAATAATTTCTTTCTATTTTTAGTAGAGACAGGGTCTCACTCTTGGTCAGGCTGATTTTGAACTCTTGACCTTGAGCGATCTTCGGCCTCCCAGAGTGCTAGGATTATAGGCACCGCGCCCAGCCTTTAAAAAATATTTTAAAGCTAGGGGGTAGGGGAGACAAGGAGGGAATGAAACACAGAGGAAAAATTAATGACAATATAGATGAATATGGGTCCCAGAAAAAGAAATTCTGAAGCTTGGCTGCCCAGGGAGTCAGTGACACTGGGGATAAGTGTGGAGGGTCCAAGTGTGTGGAAAAATGTGGGATCCGAGAGCAAAGAAGTTATCTTCCCTAGGAAGATGCCTCACAATATGGCATGGTTGGATGACAGATCTAGCTAGACTGGGCCCTATGTCCTTAACAAGTCATGGGAATACTGGAATGCTTTTTATGTCCCCAACTAAGATCTAGAAGAAGCAAAGATGCCACCAAGATTTAAAGGTGCCAGGAAGACAGAAGCAAGCTACAACTCAGTGTGATCTTCAGGAATCAAAGATCAGGGTTAAAATGAGATAACCGAGATAACATTGGATCTTCACATGGACAAGCAACATCTGTTTTTCACTCTCCCAATCTCATGGAATTCTGTTAAACTACTATGAGCCTTAGTCGCAGAATTTATATATTTATCCTGGGCAGAAGGCTCTGGAATTAACCAAGATTAAATTTTTCCCACTGCAGTGAAGTGGCTGTTTGAAATAAAAATTAGGCTGAATTAGGAAAAACAAATGTGGAGCTATTTTTAATAAATGTGAGTTTGCAACCCTTACAGTTCATTATAAATTATCCATTTGTTAGAATATATTTGACATTCTAACTCTTTGTTAGAAGTTGTTACCATAGTGTTCCCATTACATTATTTGTCATCATAGCCCAAATATTTATTGACCATATACTTTATATAGGACATTGAGGTTATGTTAAATTAGATTACACAAATGCTAAATTTTATACAAAAAAAACATGTTTCTAATTTTTAGGAGATTTAGGGAGAGAGAGAACATGCTAACAACATAGAAATGAACAAGAATGAACTTAATGAAGAAGTCTGTAAGTCTATTACAATACATTTGTTACTAAGTATGAGAGAGAAAATATGGCCCGCTTAAATTGCTTCAGATGATGAATACTTGAAATAAACACAAAAGCAGCATTGCCACAGATCAAAAACCTATAATACAATACTCACTGAGTCCAACTAATTTTGAAATTTTCACATCCATGTATACTTGGAATTTTTTTAAATACTGGAAGTGTTTCAAAGTTTGAACCACTTATTAAGCTACCAAAAAATACTTAAGTTCCAGTTCAGAACTAATAATTAGAATGATACTCCACTTTAGATCACACTGCTACTCTCTATCTCCATGTTCTTAGATACTTCAAGATGTTCAATGTGTTAAGAATGAACAAAAAAGCTCAGATAAGCTGCACAGTTTGCAAGTAAAACTCACAAAGGCTGCCTTCTCTTTTTAGAGTCAGACTCTTTTCTTTCACAAGAGGGGAAAGATCTATTTGACACATTTCTCAAGGATTCTTTTATTCTGTCACTTCTCAAGCAGAAAGTAAAAAACACCTTTCCTCTTCCCCTAGTAATATATTTTGTGATTTTTCCATCAACCCAGCAACTCTGAAAATCTGCTGAAAGTCATTTTAGTGCACTCACATACGAAACTGCATTTTTCTCCCCAAAAAATGTTTTTAAAAAAGCTCATTTCATTGTGAAAACCTATACTATATATGTGGGCACATTTTACATATATAGGTACCCATATATGCATATTTTTGATATAAAATCTCTAGAAACCGATATTTTAAATGTAAAACAAGGAGATCTATTCAAGAGAGGCTGGAATGTGAGAACATAAAAGGAAAGACTATATCCAAAATTACATGTATTGCTAGACATTTGCACATCAAATAGCATAAAATCCAAATTTTAAAATGAGAGTTTCATATTCACCAGATAATATATCCAAACCATAGGAATATTTAAGGTTTACAGTTAGAAATAGTTTAGTTAACATCACAGCAAAAAGGCTTAAAAGTTACTCTAGCACAAAGAATAAAATGTTATGCTCTGGTGAAATATTAATAAGAACTTATCAATCATCTTATATGGATTGTGTTCTGGTACAAAGCAATCAGCAAGGAGTAGGGAAGGGATTGAAAAAAATGGAAGCAGTAAAAATTAAGAAGTTTGCTATAAAGAAGAAAATATTTTTAAACTCATTGTTAAAAGTACATGGTGGATTTTAAAAGAATATGGAAGATCAACACAGCCTGTATGTAGATCATTAAAAGCCCATGTCTTAGAATAACACTAGATTCTATTGGCTATTTCAAGAGTCCTATCCTTTCATTGTTTTTGTTAAACCAATATAATCAATGTATCTTGTGCCACGATTCAAATTTTTATTAGCTTGATTCCTTTTAACTGTATGATACCTAACATCCCATTCATCTCCAATGAATTTTCTAGTAATTACTAAAATGGGGGGAAGGAATGCCTATAGGATAGAATTTGTAAAAATGTATATTTTATAACACATACAAATAATTTTTAATGGTTCAGCTTTCAGTACCCTTTTTCCTCGCCAATATACAAACATGGACTCTTTGTAATATACAATTCTTAAAATATTATTTATAACTCACACAGTCTAATTATATTGGAGAAAACCCTTTAATCCACTCTAACTTTTAAGTAAATTCACAAGGCTCGATATATTCAAATATTAGCCTTACAAATTGTTTTTTAATTGCATGGTTAATGTAAAACTGAATGACAAAGAAAGCATAAAACTGAGTCAAGAATTTAAGTAACAGTGGTATAGTTATACTTTATTCTATAAAAATAATAAATGTCATTGATCCTTCTTCCACAAAAGCTGTATATAGAGTGGGTGGAGCTAGATGGCTGAACAGAAACATCCAGAGATCAATCGCAAGAACACCAAATTCAACAACTATCCACATAAGCAAGCACCTTCAAAACAACCAAACATCAGGTAAGTGATCATACTACCTGGTTTTAACCTTACAGCAAGGAAAGAGGGCAGAAAAGATAATCTTCCATTAACTATGCCATGCCTCCCCATTCCCTGGGAGTCCCATGGCAACATAACAAGTGAAGAGAGAATCTGATTGCCCGGGGGAAGGAGAGTGAAGTGATTGTGGGACTTCGCATTGAAACTCGGGGCCACCCTAGAACAAGGGAACACAGCAAGGGCAGAATTCTGCCAGTGCCCACAGAGGGAGCATTTAGACTAGCCCAGCCAGAGGAAAATCCTCCCTCCCAAAAGCCGAGTTCCAGTTAGCCCCACCATCAGCTTGCAAAAAGCAGCCTGGGGCCTGGAGTAAATTCACAAGGAATTTGGGCCACAAAGGCTGCAGTCCTTGAGCAATTCCTACAGCTGTGTTGGCTCAAAGCAAATGGATGTTGGGTGCATATGATGTAGTGAGACACCAGCAGCAGCGGCCATATAATGGCCTGTGCCACTCCTCCCCTAACTCCAGCCGCTCAGCACAGAAAGTGAAGGAAGACAGTAAAAATCTTCACTTGGCAGTCCAGGGAATTTTCTCATATCTTACTCAAATCCACCAAGGCTGTACTACTAGGAGTCTCCAAGAGTCATTACCGGGCTTGGAGCACCCCCAGTTCTAATACCACTGCAGTGACCAAAGACTTAGATCACAACACTCAATTTCCTTTGAATAACTGGAAATCCTTCTCAAGGATGGGTTCAAACAAGCTCAGACTGTGAAGACTAAAATGCCCAGACGTTGAAGAAAACCCATAAGCATCAAGAACACCCAGGAAAGCATAACCTCACCAAACAAACTAAATAAGATACCAGTGACCAACCCTGGAGTGAGGGAGATATGTGACCTTTCAGACAAAGAATTCAAAATAGCTGTACTGAAGAAGCAAAATGAACTTCAAGACAATACAGAGAAGCAATTCAGAAACCTATCAGAGAAATGTATTAGTAGCAAGGAGAATGAAATAATAAAAAAATCAAGCAGAAATTCTGGAGCTTAAGAATTGAACTGAGAAACACATCAGAGTCTCTCAATAGCAGAATTGACTAAGCAGAAGAAAGAATTATGAGCTTGAAGACAAGTTGTTTGAAAATATATAGTCAGGAGATAAAAAAGAATAAAAGAGAATGAAGTATGCCTACAAGATCTGGAAAATAGCCTCAAAAAGGCAAATCTAAACATTATTGGCCTTAAAGAGGAGGTGGAGAAAGACATCAGAGTAAAAAGTTTATTCAAAAAAATAATAATAGAGAACGTTCCAAACCTACAGAAATATATCAATATTCAGGTATAAGAAGGTCATAGAACTCAAAGCAGATTTAACTCAAACAGGAATACCTCAATGCATTTAATAATCAAGCTGCCAAAGATCACAGATAAAGAAAAGGTTCTAATGGAAGCAAAAAAAAAAGAAAATATAAAGGAATTGCGATATGTCTGGCAGCAGACTTCTCAGTAGAAACCTTACAGGACAGGTGAGAGTGGCATGACATATTCAAAGTGCTGAAGGAATATAACTTTAACCCTAGAATATTATATCCTGCAAAATTATTATTAAAACATGAAGGAGAAATAAAGCCTTTCTCAGATAAACAAAAGCTGAGGGATTTCATCAACACTAGACCCGTCCTACAAGACATGCTAAAAGGAGTTCTTTGATCTCAAAGGAAAGAACATTAATGAACAATAACAAATCATGTGAATGTATACAACTATCAGGTAACAGTAAGTGCACAAATAGAGAATACTTTACTGCTGTAATTGCAGTTTATAAACCATTTATATCTTGACTAGTAAGACTAAAACACAAATCTGTTAATATCAAAAATAACTACAACTTTTTGAAATATAGATAATATTAAAAGATATGAATGAAAACAAAAAGTTTTAAAGCAGGGGAGAATGGGGTTAAAGGGTAAAATTTCTGTTAGATTTCTCTTGGTTTGTCTATTTGTTTGTAAGCAGAGTTTTCATATGTTTCATAGCAACCTCAAATAAAAAAACCTACAGCAAATACACAAAAAATAAAAAGCAAGAAATTAAAACACACTACCAGAGAAAATCACTTTTAACAAGACAGGAAGGAAATAAGAAAGAAAGAGAGGACCACAAAACAACCAGAAATTAAACAATAACATAGCAGTAGTAAGTCCTTACCTATCAATAATAACATTGAATGAGAATGGACTAAATTCTCCAATCAAAAGACAAGATCCAACCATACATTGTCTACATGAAACATGCTTCACCTATAATGACACCCATAGACTTAAAACAGAGAGATAGAAAAAGATATTTCATGCAAGTGGAAAGCAAGAAAGAGCAGGAGTAGCTATATTTCTATCAGATAAAATTTATTTCAAGAAAAAAATCATAAAAAGCGACAAAGAAGGTCATTATATAATATGCAAGGGTTGATTCAGCAAGAGAATAAAACAAATATAAACATATATGTACCCAACAGTGGAGCACCCAGATATATAAAGCAAATATTATCAAAGCTAAAGAGAGAGATAGAACCCTATACAATGATCACTGGAGACTGCAACACTCCACTTTCAGCATTGGACAGATCATCCAGACAGAAAATCAGCAAAGCAACATTGGACTTAACCTGCACTATAGACTAAATATCTAATAGATATTTACAGAACATTTCATCCAACAGCTGCAGAACACACATTCTTCTCCTCAGCTCATGGATCATTCTCAAAGATAGATCATATGTTAGGCCACAAAACCAGTCTTTAAAAATTCACAGAAACTGAAATCATATCAAGTATTTTCTCTAACCACAATGGAATAAAACTAGAAATCAATACCAAGAGGAACATTGGAAAATATAAAAACACAAGGAAATGAAACAATAGGCTCTTGAATAACTAGTGGGTTAATGAAGAGATTAAGAAGGAAATTAAAAAATTTCTCAAAACAAATAAAAATGACAACACAGCATATCAAAACCTGTGAGGTACAGAAAAAGCAGTAATAAGAGGAAAGTTTATACTGATAAGTGCCTCCATCAAAAAAATAGAAAAGTTTCAAATACACAACTTAATGATGCATCTCAAAGAACTAGAACTAGTAAAACAAGAGCAAACCAAACCAAAAATTAATAGGAATAAAGAAGTCATAATGACCAGAGTAGAAATGAATGAAATTGAACCTAAAAAACAATACACAAGACCAACAAAATGAAATGTTGGTGTTTTGAAAGAGTAAAAAAAAATGGACACAGTTTTAGCAAGACTAATAAAAAAATAGAAGATATCGGCACTCCCATGTTTATTGCAGCACTATTCACAATAGCCAAGGTCTGGAATCAACCTAAACATCTACCAATGAATGAATGGATAAAGAAATTTTGGTCCATATACACAGTAGAACATTATATAGCCACAAAAAAGAATGAGATCCTGCCATTTACAATAGCATGGATGGAAATGGGGAACATTGTGTTAAGTGAAATAAGCCAAGAAGAGAAAGACAAATAGCACATGTTCCCACTCATATGTGGGAGCTAAATATTAAAAACAACTGGTCTCATGGAGACAGAGTGTAGAATGATAATTACCAGAGGCAGGGAAGGATAGCAGGAATGTGGGGATAAAGTTGGGATGGGTAATGAGTGTAACAATGCAGTTAGATAGATAGAATGAACAATATTTGATAGCACAACAAAGTGACTATAATCAACAATAAGTTAGGGTGTACTTTAAAGTAACTAAAAGAGTGTAATTGGAATGTTCCTTTCACAAAGAAATGATAAATGGTGTTGTCTACTCCAATCACCTTGATTTGGTTAATTCACATTGTATACCTGTATTAAAACATCACATGTGTCCTATAAAGACATACAACTACTATGTACCCATAATAATTAAAAGTTTTAAAGCTATATATGAATCGAATATTTATAAATTAACTAATCAAAATCTACCACTTTTACTACATGCATGATCATCTACCTAACAATCTATTAAGATCTTATGGTTTAGACCTATTATAAGGAAAATGTAACTCCTTCAAAACTTCTGAAGTTTAAAAGTACAACTATTATGAAAGATAAATGAAACACTAAAATGTTCTCATTAATCAAATCACAAGAAAAGAAAAACTCAAAATAAAAAGAATTAAATAATCTATCATTGATAAAAATGCATATAAAATAGGAAATTCAAAATGCATTTCCCCACTTGCCACTGGCAAATGAATTAAAGTAATTAATTAATGGTTAAATAGAAATATATTAGTTATCTACCAATTTACACTAACTTCTTCCCTAGGAAGTATAAATAATACTCATATATATTTGGAAGCAAGAAATATAAGAATTTTAAATCAATGTTTATAACAAAAGGCCACACTTTAAATTCTAATTTTTTGGAGTTATTTTCCTAATTAAATCAATATGTAATTACTTCCAGTTACTTAATGCCATATTAAAATGATTGTCAATAGTTTTTCCCCAGGTTCATTTTTTTTTGAGATTTTTTTTCTAGTAGCTTATTGTTTGTGTCACCTTGATTATTTATACATAGTGTAATATATGTCATTCTTTATCATTGAATGTGTATACAGGAAATTCTGCATAAGAATTCATTTGACTTGTAACTCCAAAGTGTTAATTTTTCTCAGTTTTGCAAGTAAACATAAAAGTATTTTCTTATTGCCTATTGAATTTTTTGATAGAAAAAAAAACATAAAAAAGATTACATGTTGCTTCAGGCAATTCTGAATCAGATCAGCTCTTCGTCCAAATCTTAAAATCCCCAGAACTCAAGATAAGTAGTCTATATCTAGATGATAAATTTAAATACAAGTGATGATAAATTTAATATAGGTGTTTAAAAAGTGCCAGCCAATTGAGATATAACAACAAGCTATTGATATTGATCTATGCCTTAGATCAGAAGAGTTACAAGCTAATTGTAGTACTTCATTGTTACTCATAGGTGTTCTGTGAAGCCTTTTTCAAGTGGAAATTCTAAAATTTAATCTCTCATGTTATATTACAATATACATCTCAAGACAAGACCTACATTCAACTTACAGTTCACTTGCTAAGTAATGTACTTAATATCGATCACATAGAAGCAAATCTACCTAGGGGGATGAGCACTAATATCCTATGACTAGAATTACAACAGCTACAATTCACCCAATTTCCCAAAATAGATACCCAGGAATTTTCTCAGACTTACAGCTATTCCTGAGCCCCCACAACCCTAATCTCCACATATAAACTGTCCCACAGTCCTATTGATTCCAACCTTAATGAATCTCCAATCCATCCACTTTTGTCTATTTTCACTGCTATTGCTTTCTTTTAGTCCTACATCACCTCTTGCTTGCATTACTGCAATTTTCTGGTCTCCATGCCTCCAATTTCTGTACTTCCTGATGCTGTTGTCCTAATTTTAGTCACAGTGAGGTTTTTCTCACTCAGTTCTACCATTAAGTTTTTCTCTACTGCCTACAATATTCACATCCCTAAAATACAACACAAAGCATCCATGATCTGGTCTCTGCTAGTCTTTTTAGTTTTATTCTCCTCAAAAGCCTCTCATGTTATATTCCATACTTTAAAAACTACTACCAGTTTCTTGAAAATACCAGAAAACTTCATGCTTCCACATTTATGTTGTGGCTTTTCCCTACATAATTCTTCTCTCTCTATTCCATCCCAGTCACAGCCATATATGTGGGAAATTCTCATGTTCAAACAATCCAGAGTAGAAGTGATCAGCTGTTCCTGGGAATGTCCACTGTGTCTTGAACTCTTCACCGTGTAGTTGGATGTTTTGTCTCTTTGTAAGTTTTTTGAGGATGGAGACTCTGTCATATTCATCTTTGTATCTTAAGCACCTGGTACAGTGTCTGGATCATAGCACTCAATCTCTGTTTAGTGAGGGAGCCACTGAATCAATAAGACAAAACATTATTCTGCCTTTCTGTGGTGAGATCTATGTCAAATTATATATTGAAATAACTCTCAAAACCACAGACTAACTTAATAAAAAATGATATTGGCAGTTTGAGAACTGCCATCCATTTTTTGTTTTTAATTTTTTGAGTAGATATCACTGCTAAGTAAAATCATATAACAGAGTCACCAAGTGAACAAGAACTTAACAAAGTTTTTTTTTTCCCTTTGGTCTTTGGGAGCCTGTGTACACACAGACCAAAGAAGAGGACTTATTTTTCCAATATCATAGATGATCTTAATTTAATATTAATTGAATTTGTGTCCCATCTCATCTCTACCTACTTCTCAGTACTTTCAGCTTATCTATACCTTCCTGAAGGCTAAAACATGGTGAAGAGCATTGTGTTCTAGAAAGGCCACTCATACAGAGTGAAGAAATCTTTGTTCCACTGCTGGCTTTTTCTCATATAAAACTTTGTAATTTGTGTAGATTGCAGCCTGTAAGGTACAAAAGAAAGAAATCTAACAGGACACCTTCGAGAGCTTAAAAAAAATTTTTTTAATGTTATCGAAGCCAACAAAACAGGAATTGCTCAAGTGGATAAATATATTAATGCATATGAAGCTGCATCATAAAAATGTCAATTATTCCTAATTGATCTATAAATTTCATTTATTTCCAAACAAAATCTCCATATAACTTTTTGTGAAACCTAAGAAGCTGATCCTAAAATTCATATCAAATAGACAAGGGTGAAGAACAGCTAAGACAATTTAACTGAGAAGTTTTAGGAAATTTTTCCTGATGGAAGTCAAGATTACTTATAAAGCTGTAGTAATTATGACAGTGTGGTAATGCTCTAGGAATCAAGGAAAAGATCAACAGAACAGAATACAGAGCTTGGAGAGTCTTGGATGTAAATGGACACTTGATATATGATAAAAGAGGATTTAAAAGTCAGTAGAGGAAGGATGAGCTATTAAAAAAATGCTGTTGAGACAATAGTTATGCAGCCATATGGAAAAATTAGATGCATACATCATATCAGAAATTAAAAATAAATTTGAGGTCCTCTAAAATCCTAAAAGCAGAAATTTTAACACTCCTACATGAAAATATACTTAAATATATTTATAATTTCTGATCAGGAAAGATTTTCTAAAATAAGACATCAAAGCACAAACCATAAAGAAAAAGTCTAAGAATTTTAACTACATTAAAAATAGAATATTCCATATATCAAAAGACACTATAAATAATGACTTCTATAGATGTATCCAGTAAATAAGTAAATAATATGGATATGTACAGTGATCTTAGTACATGTATACTCACTGAAATATTCTTTATAATAGCATAAGAATTTCCCGAGAAGCCCCCAAAACCAGAACCAGTCTGACAGGAGTCAAAGCACTGGACCACCTGGGCCCCTGGGGTCTTGCGCCATTAGTCACTCACCACCTTCCCAGCAGGCAGGCAAAAGAAGAGAGAGAAGATGCTTATAAAGGGGTTTCATTGAAGAGGGAGTTTTCAGTTACTGAGTAGAAGATTCCCCCGCATACTCCTCAAAACAAAGAACTACTGGCAAAATTTGATATGTGTCTTCTGGTATTCAAAGGACATAAGGATTACATGTATAAACGTGGAAAGAGCTGACTGGTGGCCAAACTACTTTGTTGGTATTTGCCTGAACTTGTTGAATTTGGTGAGGCAATCCTGAATATGTGTATTTCTAGTTGTTGTGGGTTTAATTGTATCACCTCAGAATTTATATGTTGAAGTTCTAAGCCTCAGTATCTCAGAATGTTACTGTACTCGGAGATAGGGTCTTTAAAGAGATAAAATGAAGTCATTAGGGTGAGTCCTAATCTGATATGACTGAAGTCCTTATAAGAGGCTATTTGGACACAGACACACCCAGAAGGGAGACCATGTGGAAGACACAGGAAATAGACAACCATTTACAAGCCAAGGACAGAGGCCTCAGGAAAAAAAAATCAAACCTGCTCATACCTCACTGGTCTCGAAAACTGTGAGAAAATAAATTTCCATTGTTAAACCACCCAGGCTGTGATATTTTGTTATGGCAGCCCTAACAGACTGCTACACTGGTGGTCCAGATGCGGACTCCATGAAAGTGAGCTATTTTTTGTTTGTCTTAATAGGAACTCCACCCAGGAGTGCCATTCTAGATGGAAAAAGGAACCCCAGCAGCAGGAGTGGGAGGTGAGTAGGGAGTCAGTGATAAGCATCAAGAAAATTGCCTTTGGAATATTCCAGCAGTGTGGAATTGCCTAGCAATCCATAAATGGTTCCCACAGGAGAAACACATACCCAGGGAGCACCAGTGCCAGATTTTAACTGTAAAAATTTAATAAAAGCTTTCCTGTCCTCCTAACCCTCCTTCCTCCCTCAAGCTCCTAACCCTAAGTATGGGTACTAGTGAAATTAGCCAAGTGGGAAATAAGTAGGGAGAAGCACAGAGAAGTCAACCACAACATCCTTTCTCATACAGGTTGCCCAGTCTGAAGTAAACCTAATCTGGAAAATGGGGGGAGTAATCAATTTGGTGAAGATTGGAGATGTGATTACTAGGCCAGATAGATATTTTTATTACTATAACTATCAGTAGAAAATGATGCTAAACTATACGAGGACAGCCCAGGAGTGAATCCAGAGATGAGAAAATACACCCTGCTTGAGAGAAGTGAGTTAACAAAGGGTGGTGAGAAACACGGATAGGACTTCCCACTGCAACTGAGCAAGTCCATAGCTTGAATAAGTCAGTTATAAAAGATTAAATACCAGGAATAACACACATTACTAACATAAAAGATTTACTATATAATTAATAATTCAAACCAACATTCTTTTCAGCTTAAATAGCTACAAAAGTTGGATGCTGACCACTGTGCCTCCAAATTTTTCTCTTAATTCACACATTTCTTCCTTCTTTATTCACTCAACAAATAATGTTTAGGTTCTATATGCCAGGCACAATGCCAGGCCCTAGCAATACAATGGTGAACAAAATGCATGACCTCACTGAATTCAAAATATTACAGGGAATGATTGTTATAACTTTACAAGTGATGCTGCAAAGTATAAAATAAGTCACTTATCCAGGCCTCTGAGTCAGCAGGGAAGACACACAAGCTGCTCTCAAATCTAGGACTGATGAAATAAAATCCTAGATTCTTTCCATTATCATACTTTGATTCTTACTCATTTTGAAAAATTGTTATAATTGAGTGTTAATAGAGCCTTCCTATACAACAGCATTGAAAGGCTGATGAAAACCTCTCTGCATTCTATGCCATGAATTACATACATATGTATCCCAGGTATATAAACACTTCCCAGGAACACAGTTTCTTCATCTCTACAATAAAACATTTAGACTAAATTGCTAAGGCTTCCTCAGCCTCTATTTTCCTAATCCTAACAACTAAATTATAAAATTTGATAAATTGATACAAATATTAATACTAAAAAAATTTCAATTTTAAGGTACTGCTATTGAGTCACAAATTTCATTCGAATTAAGATAGACAGACATAACTGAAGTTAATATTCACAACATTATATTATAAAATAAGAGTGCAAGTTACATTAGGTTAAAATTTTGGAGCCAATGCTAAGATATATTATTATTTCTTTGTAGCCCATTAGAGACATGAAATTACATTGACTGCATTATTCTAAGACTATTAATATTAAGGTTATATTTTTTTCTTTAACCAGAATCATTTTGGTGATTATTGCTGCCTTTGCAAATATTCTTTACAAAATCTAAATTTATTTTATTATTATAGCTATAGCTATGATTATTATTACCAGTCCTTTACATAGGATAATCTCTTGGCTACCAAAGAGAAAAATTTTCAACTGTTTTTATATAAACCCATTGTTATTCTCTAAGGCCTATAAAAGTGACACATTAAGTACTTATAAGAAGGTCATATGCTTAGAATGGATACTTTTACTCCCTTGAGGATGTAAACATGTTTTTAAAAAACAAAAATTAAACCATTTATGGAGCAAATTTTTTCCTTTCTTTCAACTCACTAATCCTCTCCCTGGTGAATGGAATAAAGCTAATGGTACAAGCTAGTAACTATTTAATAAATAATACTAAACAAATTAGTAAATGGGTAGCACAGAAAGAAAATATTCTCTATGGAACACTGGTTCATCCTCTAACCTCTTATCACTGGTTTAGGGAAATTCATTCAGTCTCTATATTTTTCATTCATTCATTAATCCTTTAGTTTATTCAATAGTATTTACTCAGTATCAGAATAATTTGCTTACCCCGGGTAATATGGAGAAGAATAAAATCAAGGTTTTCTTGGCTTAAGCAGCTTAGTCTTAAGGTGGAGAAGTATAAAAGTGCAATGTTGTCATTGCTATAATAAAAGTACATGGGTTCCGAAAGTAAATGGTACTAATACTACTTCTGTGGATGTGAAGACATTTAGGAAAGACAAAGGAGGAAATAACTGAACTTGCTCTTAGAAGATCAGGAGAATTTTCTACATGAGGAGAGTGGAAAGGAGAATTATGGACAAAGGGAAGGGAGCGTGCAAAGGCATGGTATCGTCAGGTAACAACCAATGGTCAGAAATGAAACTTCAACCACCTGTAGTTTCTTGGAGTCTTGTGTATTAGTCTCCTCAGGCAACCATAACAAAATTCCATAGGCTGAATGACTTACATAGCAGTTGTAGTTCTGGAGGCTAGAAGTCCCAAATCAATGTGCCAACTGATTCGATTCTTGGAAAGGGCTCTCTTCCTAGTTTGTAAACAACCATCCTCTTGCCATGTCCGTGCATGACAAAGAGAGGCCTCCTCTTCTTACAAGTCACCAATCCTACCAGATTAGGGCCTCATTTAACCCTAATTACCTCCTAAAAGCCCTACGTCCAAACAGTCACACTGGAGGTTAGGGTGTCAGCATATGAACTCTGGGGGACACAATTCAGTTCATAGCACCTGGGGTTGGAGAAAAGTAGTAGACACTGTAACCAGATGAGAAAACGGGGGCCAGAAGCTGAAAGATTTAGATTCCACTTTTATTTAGCTGTATTTACCAGCTAGGTATATTTGGCATGGCTGAAAATCTTTAGAGGAGAGGAAAGCCCCCTCAAAGGCATGCAACATAAAGAGGGAATGGAGATTAAAGAGATATTAAGGAGGGAAAGTAAGTGGAACTAGATCAATCCTACATAGTTTGTAAGAAAAAAAGACACACTGAGAATGATTTCCAGGTTTCAAGTTTAAGAAATGGAGGGATCAATGGTGAAGCTTTTAAGTGAACAAATACCAGACAGGAGCATATTTGAGAGAGAGAGAGAGAGAGAGAGAGACTGATTCTGAGTTTGAATATGATGACTTTGAGCCATCTCTGGAACTGAACACTTCAGAATATCAGAATATCTTATAATAACTGAAAATGCTGCTCTGGAGATCCTAACTAAAGAGAACCAAAGATGGAACCTTAGGGAACATTTGAAACATAATCAAGAAGAAGAACCTAAAGAAATTAACTTGGAGGTCCTGAGAGGTAAAAAAGACCCAGAAGGAGAGGTGGCAGTTAAGGCCAAGTGAGAGCACAGTCTCAGGAATGTCATCTGTCTCAAATGTCCCACAGATGTCACATAAAACATGAAGAATAGGTCATTAAATTCTCTAATTAGGATATCTTTGGTAACTTTTATAGAGAGCGATTTCAGCACAATGATGGAGATAAAATTTTTACGCAGGCAGAGTCTGGGTGTACCTTATTCACCACCACATCCCCATCACCAAGCACAGTGCACAACATGCATGTACACTCAGTGCGTATTTGCGAGAATAATGTTAATTAGAAATTAAGCAAGGATTTAGAAAAGGAAAAGAGAAGATGGAGAATGTCCCAGCACTGAAGTTGGAGTAAGAGAGGAGGATGAATTTATACTTAGAGAAAAAAGAATCAAAGAAAAGTTTCTTTTGTAATTTTAGAAATGGATAGGAGAACCTTAATAACATTTCTAGAAGACAAGAAGAAGCCATTGGAAATGTAGGGCAGGCAAAACTCATGGACCAAGATGCCTGAAAGGACTTTCATCTGTATCTGTTCCAATCAGGAAAAGATCGCGATATTTATAGAAAAGTAAAAGTGATTGAGGAATTATCTACTACTCACTGGCAATCAAAAGGACAACAACAACAATAGTAATAATAGCTAATACTTATTAAGTGCTTAATAAGTGGGTTTTTTGGTATTAACAACATATACAATCTTACTAGATATCACCTTGTTATTAGATATCATCTTAAAATGTTAATACTATTATTATTTCCATTTTTCAAATAAAGAAACTGAAGCAAAGATAAATTAATAAGCATGGCAAATAAGTAGCAAAGCTGGATTTGAGTCTGGGCTTAAGGCTTCAAAGTCTATGCCCATTACTGCCTTAAGTACTAGGTCAAGCACAATATATTATTCCAGTTTGCAAGTCCAACAAGCAGGTGCTGAACATGTGGCTCCAGTGGGAGGCAGCCCTGCAGAATAAAGTTTATTCAATGGGAAACACAAATGAATTTATTTCAATACTAATCATAATTATCACTGCCTCACAGGTGCAGTTTTAAAAGAACATTTGTGCCTATGTAAATACCTCTGAGCAATGTGGTGATATAAAAAAACGCATATCATGCTTTCATACCTTACAATTGACAATAAATTCTGTTCATAACATCAGCTAGAAAGGTGAACTTAAACTGATTTCAGGACACATGTTTATCAGCAAAAAAAATTTTATCCTAACAATAGAAAATATGACAAGATCTGTAGAAGGTCAGCATCCCTAGACCTAGGACAAATGTATTTTTAGCATGTAAAATTGGTCAATGAAGCAAATTAAAAGAGAGCTTTGGTTGAAATGCTAGTAACAACAGATTAAACTATTGTCTTTGATGTCTTTATGTCACTTAACTGCTGTAGAAATCCTCAGTGTCTTTCCATGAAACAGAAAGTGTGAAAAGAAGATGGTTTAAAAAAAAAAATCAAAGTTAGTAGATCCTAATCAGTTTTGTTCATTAGGAATCTTCATAGAATTGTCTAATGTACTGAAATAATTTTTTAAAAATATAAAACACTGTAATAGAGACCTATAATGGCAGGGTGGATGTATATGCCCCATACCACCCAGTTTTAGAAGGAAAAGATTCTATTAGAGTAATATTCCTGGCCTTAGTAACCCTTTCCCTTGGTGACAATGTGACTTAGGTTTGATGAGTTTGGAAGAAGCAGCTGAGTAAGCTTAGCCATGCCCTTCCTCTCTCTCTTGAGATCCATCTGCCTGTAGAGGGTAGAGTCTATGTTCTGTTCTCCTTCTTTATGCTCAATGTCAATGGCTCATCTTCCTCATGGAGAAGATGGTCATTGTCCAGCATTGCCTGTAACTGGGTGAGTAAGTTGCTCTCATTTAGGAAGGAACTACTGCATGTCTCATTTGGCTCTCACAATAAGCTATGACCTTCAGTATCAGCTTCATCAATATTTAAGTTGATATATTGATTCCTATGTGCCTAATTCCCATATCTACCTCTGAAATGGTGACAAATTTGGATAAAAGAGAGGGATGATATTTATTGGGTCTCTAAACTTCATATTTAGAATTGAGAGAAATAGGATTTGTGACACAAGTGATGCTTCAACAGTAAATTTCAGCAAACCCAAGGGAATACTGAAGACATTTACAAGGAGTTAATTAATAGGTGTACATATGGTAGCAAAAACACTTGGCAGAGGTTTGTGTTTGAATACATCGCACAGCAGATTCACTGTAAGCAATGTTGATTTAGCTTTTAAAAAATATTTTAATGAAATTTAGTCTTATGTAAACTTTTGTACTGATGACTCTAAAATAAACAAGCATCTTTAAGAATTTACACACCTAAAACTATTTGGATGCAAGCAGGTTAAGAATTTTAGGCCACTTTTAAAAGACATAACCTCCACACAATCTTTATCATCTCTCATTCTCTCTCTTAAGTCCTGAATGTATTTTCAGTTACAATTCCAGACAATACTGTAACCATCATATATCCAAAATGAGCAAATTACATGAGTTACCAGGTTCTGTAAACAACAACCACAAACCTAATAATTCACTTAGGACAAAAGTGTGCTTCTTGGAGCTTCCTATAAGGCTCAGATCATTTAAGTACTGACTTCCAAATACTAAGCTGACAGCATTAGTACTTTTCTTTTGTCCAAGGAATTTAACTGACATATTTCTCAGGTAAAATGAATACTCTACCCTATATGAAAAAAAAAATACCCCTATCTATGCTGTCAATTTTCTTCCTCCAATTTTAGAAGTTGCTTTAAATCATTTCTTATCTTTCTAGGATCTTTAATGCCTCCCTTTTGATGGTTCTCTCACCCTCTCTCTTCTGTCTTCAATAATATGCAAAACTTCTCCCTTATAATCTACACTTAACTTTTCTCTCTGACTACTATCTATTCTCTTACTTTCCTTTCATTGTTCCAAATTTATTCCAAATTAATTCTCTATATCCATAACCAATTATAATTTTCCAATTATATCATCTTATTCCTTCATAGGCCTTCAATAGTTTTTGGTACAATGCAGATACTTAGTAATTATGTACTAATTATTAGGATTAGGATTTTTTTCCTACTCCATCAAAATGAGGTGACCTAATATAATTCAAGCCAATTACATCTTAACATAAGTAATCCTTCTATTTTCATAGTTTTCATTCATTCAATTTTCTTGGGATTTTCCTTTGAATTTACTTTGAGTGGCTTTTTTTCACTTTTTTTTCAAAATAATTTAATTCTGCTATATCTTACCCTGCCTTACTAAACTATTTCAATTGTAGTTACATTGGCACAGCAGCACAAAGTTTGGAAAAAAACATTTGAGATTCTTGAACAACAAAATTTATTCTTAAGCAAATTTAAAAAAATAAATAAATAGTAATTTAACATTAAAAATTCCACCAATAAAAATTAATGAATCTTATTGATCAGAAAAATTTTATAAAACATTTGCATCTAAAATGGTATGTGGTGCAAAGTAGGCAGTCAGTGAATAAATGAACATATTCGTGCTTGACATGATTTAGCATACTGCTCAGCAAGAGTGCTCAGGAAGTTATCCCATCATCACATTTCTACAAGTATTTTTTATTCTCTGATGATTAAAACTGCTCATAGTTAAATCAAAAGCTAAAAATGGGAGGGAAATCTCAATCACTATTTTATTTGTATTAGACCAAATATGACAAGGTTTTTTTAAGGGAAATACGAGACACTTTCATTATAATCTTCATTGTTATCCTGTGCCGAAAGGGACCTGGGCACTTAGTAAACATGGCTGCCAGACTGACCAAGGAAAGCTGTCACACAGTCACTTTCTATCTCCAACAGGGCCACTGGTTCACGAAGCAGGAACAGGGTGATTTTCAGGCCACACAGGCCATCTGCTTGCTGATGCTAAAATGACTTTTTCAGGTAAGAGAATTTGTTGTCTGTCACAGAATGAAACTCAGAAAACTGAGTAAGATCAGTAATTGAAATAAACCACAAGAAAGGGAAGATTAAGGCAATTATCTAAATAGTCCAGGCAAGCAATTATTTTTTATTTAAAAAAAAAGAAATTCAGAAACTAAAAGACCAAAATTAGTCCTCCTTAACCAGCACAGACAAATATTCAACTTTTAGGTCTATCTATACAAATAAGACCCAAGTTTCTATTTCCAAATTAAGGTTAGGTCATTCTGGTGAGATGTAGAATCTTTACAAAATTTACAATGATAATTATTAAAATAAAATTTGTCTTCATTCTTAATAACTTCCTGAATATGTCATGAGTAGTTATTAGTGTTAGCTAATAGCTAGTAGTTTTCAATACATCACGAATATAATATCCATTCATTCCCTAAGAATTCACAGAACATTTCCTTTGTGCAAAAAATACTAGGCTGAGGAGAAAGTACACAATGAATAAGACATACACTCTGCCTTTTGGGCAAATAGCAGAAAGAACACAAGCACATAAATAAGTCTCATAGGAGAGAAATAGATTAAATTTTCTAGATCAAAGAAGGTAATGTTTGTTTTTTTCCCTCCACCATGGCAGTCACGATGGGGAATTTAAAAATTGAATTGGTACAAGATTTTAAAAATTGGTAAGGATTTGAACTTCCAAAGGCATGGAAAAGGACATTCTCAGCAAAGGACACAAGTTGATCAAAGGAATGCTATGGTAGTAAAAGAGTATGTGTTTACCAAAAGTGAGTTATTTCTACTGGAAGAGAGAATCGCAGGGTGCAGGTGTGTAGTGGGAGGGAGATGGGCCACAGAAGAAGAGTCTGGAGATGTAGGCTGGACCTATTGTGGAGTGCATGGCATGGCAGACTCCTTATTTGGACATTATTTAGCAACAACCTGGAAAAAAGTTGAAAGTTTTTCAGCAGAAAAAAATACTGGATCAAAATTGTGCTTTTTACATATATACATATATGTGTGTGTGTATATAAATGTAGATATATATGTTGGGGTTTTTTAAATAATCATGGGTTCCCTTTCAAGTAGTGTTGCTAAGTCTTGTGATTCAGGGAACTAATGCTAAAATAATAATAACTACAATTTCAATAGCCAGGTGCCATGATAAATACATTACATTCATTAATCCATTTGATCTTCATATGATTAAGATTACAATTAATAATCTAATTAAGCCCCATTTTTCAGATGATAACATGGAAGCTATTTGTGTAGCTAAATAACATGCACAAGATCAGAGAGCTGTTAATGACTGAGTTGTAATTTGACCCAAGGTCCATCGGATTCCCAAGTTCATGCCGTACAGTACTTCTCAGCATTTTCACTGAATAATGTAAGTAAAGACACTTAGAAAAATGCTACTTTTCCTACTATATGTAGTGGAAAGAAGTGTCTGGGCTAGTTTCAGCCATCAATTTTCAATGTAACAATTTATGTGACAACACCAATAAATATTTTTGAGACCGCCTTACAAATATGTCTTAAAAATAATTTCCCTAAACATATATTTCCTAGACATTTATAATGTATTTGAAAATTAAAATATTGATTTAATTCATGTACCTTGATGATCACCTTGCTTTATGGAATTGCAATTTTAGAATGCATAGATTATTCTTCCTCCAGAGGGGAAAATCCAATCAGGCAAAGACCTCTAGCCACACACAAATTTTGTTCAGTTTCTTTTTGTAATTTAAATGATAAAAATAAAAAATACATTCCGAAATGTTTAGAGTCCTAAAAAATATATTATTAAAGTTTTTTCTAATTGTCTCCTTTTGTTTCTCAAGTATGCATTATTACCAGTCAATCAGAAAACCAAAATGTATCATTCTGCTTTATTTAAATTGATGTGGCCAGGTGCCATGGCTCACACCTGTAATCCCAGCACTTTGGGAGGCCAAGGCAGGAGGATCTCTTGAGTTTAGGAGTTCAGGGTTACAGTGAGCTGTGGCTAATACACTCCAGCCTGGGTGACAAAGCAAGACCCTATCTTTAAAAAACAATAAAATAAATTGACTAAATAAATAGGTAAATACATTTTTTTACTGGTTTATAGTGTGTGATCAGTTTACAAATACAACCACATTAAAGATTCTCACATTAAAGAGCTAGAAATAAAATAAGGATGTTAATCAAGTAACTATAATCTAGTTATTTTTATATCCTGCATTAGGAAAACAAGAACTTTTTCTAGAATTAAGGAAAAAAAAACACTTTCCATTTCTAATTATGGTAAGCAAGGCAGAGATAATCACAGTCAATGTGATAAGTGACAAGAGTTCTTATTTCCTTGGCACACCATCTGCTAATTCTTTTTCCCTAGAGATTTCTTACTGATTTTTTTCCCCTTTTTTCTTGTGAAACTCCCAACTATACAATTACACTACCTCCCCTCCAACTTTTACTTTTTGTGTTCTTATTGTTGCCTAAAGGAGGTTGCCTACCTTAGCACCAATCAATCTTATCTCTGCTCAGCAAAAAAAGACAGCTCAACAAAGCTCTGCTGCTGATTTGTTACATGTGATCCACAATTGGCTTGTTTTCTGATAAATTTCTTGTTTGTCAGGGCCTTTGTCAGACATTTTGTATTTATAGCCTCTAGGGTGATCAATTCTAATACAATGTTTTATGCTAAACTCTGAATCAAGATCAATCTTGACATTTGCTTAAACACAGTACTGTCCAGTACGGAAGCTCACTCCTATGCCTTTTTTATGAGGAGAGGAAAAAGAGTGACAGTTTCATATTACATTAACATTACAAAAGGCCACCTTCTAAAATAATGCACCACTCTATACCTATATCACTTTTTCCATTTGTATTGGACCTTAATCTGCATTATGTAGAGTGTCTCCTTAGGGCAATCTGAAAAGAGAGTAAAATGAAATCTGTCGCTTTTATTTTTTCAAATGTGCATTAAAAACTTACATGTATTGATAAACTATTTTAGCTCACAATTTACAAAATAATACACAAGATAAGGTAAATAATGAATTCTCATTCCTGTGTAATTCACACAGTACCCATGTCACACCTCACCAGCCCAAGCTAATCTGTTTAATATTGAAAAGCAGTTTTTAGCAAGTTCAAATGTATCCTTATATGAAGTTTAAAATAGATTAATAAAGTCTCCTGCCAAACTAGCATGCTGTGACTTCCTTTAAAGTAAACAAAGCTTTTGTTTAAAATTCTAAAATTATTTTTCCTTGCTGGATTGATTAGCTTATTTACTCTTAACTTCATTTTGCCTCACTTTATGGAAATGGGGAAATGTTGGACTAAATATGAGAACACAGTGTTGTTACATGGTAGTAGTTTAAAGATAAGACATCTGAATGTATAAATAGAATGCACACTGGTTTCTTTCTTATACAAACAACACATGTCTTATGGAAACACGTTTTATTAATATATTATGTGTGTATATATACACAAATATATGTAAGTTCAGACAAAAAAATAAAAGTTTACTAGAAAATGAATATCAAAGACTCACAATCTCATAATCAGTGCCCTCAAAGTTGGACATTAAGCCGGACTTTCCTAAAGAACACATTTCATATACATCCTTTAATTTAAATGATTATTCTTTTAATTTTTTAATGTACTTCTATGACACATTTTTTCTTGAAGTTATTTTATAAATCTAAGCAATCTAATCACATACCCTTTTTATCTATAAAAATACATATACTTTAAGTCAAATAAAAATTATTAAATTTAACTCTTAAATATGTTTTAATAATTATTTGCACAATTGGTATGAAAAAACTATTAAATGTAATGCTAGCAATTTAATATGAAGTTTTATTTAGTCAACAGATTTCAACATTATTTATGCCATATATTTTCTAAGTGTTAAAGTGACTGAAGGTAAGTATTACTTCTTGCCTTAAGAAAATTTAATATGAAAGAAAAAATGTAAATTATGTATACATAATGGCATCACTTTCTATAGTAAAATTCTATTCACTGTGCTTTTTTGAGGGCAATATTGAATTAAGAAAATCTCTTCTCAGCTCCAAGAAACTAGAAACCTAGTAATTCTTTGAATGCAATTATTAATAAAAGCATGAGAAAATATTAACAATAGAAATAGTTGAGTTAGGACCAAATTTTGACTAGAAGAGAAATTCTTCTTGTATACCCACACTCTATAAATATAAAAGTCCTTAGCTTTTCAAAATAATTTCTGATGGCAGGAGAGGAAAAATAGAGGAGATACTGCATAATATTTTGGAGAAAGGATTTAATTTTTAGGTTTCTATGAGAAAAAGAAATTATGCATCTGTATTCAAAGAATGACTTCTAGTTGTCCTGATCTGCCTTGTGGGCTGGCTAGGCAAACTATCCACCAACTGAACTGAAAATCAAATGTGGGATTGACCTCAAGTAGTAGTTACCTGTTAAGGTTACATCCGAGAACATGTTGGAGAGATATTTAAAAATGCTTGTCCCTGGGCCCTACTTCATACTGATGGAATCTAAAAACAAGGTGTGGGCATTGATATTTTTCGAAAGCTTCCCAGGGGATTCTATTCAACTGATTACTCTTTAAATTCTCTTTTAAAAACTGAGAGAGCACCTAGAATAGCAAAAACATCTTCCACATTATCCAGATATAAGCAAGAGGGGCCATATGTGCAGAGATTTAGCAGCTTTGCAGAAATAGTCAAGGGAAGATATAGGATACTCTGATGATTGGGCCCCCAAACTTCATTTTTTTATTTCCAACAAATACCCCAAAAAACAAAAGACTCTTCTATGAGTGGAATAATTAGCAAACATGCCTTAGCATGACCAGAAAAGGCTACATAGACTCAGCAAGGATCTCTGGAAGGAGCAAAACTTTCTGGGGCTGCTTAAGGCTTTGAGAACCTCAGAAATACTCAGAACAATCTCCCTTCTAATAACATGGAAACCTTCTAGTTAATGGAGGTAAGATGTGTGGAGAAGGCGGATCTCAGACCTCAGGACAGGTCTACATAGAGAGGCCATATTTTTGATACTTCATTATAAAAATGGAAGAGAAATTCCTAGAGTAATAAAACTAAGAAAGCTACCTTGGCCCACCCCACCCCCTGCACAAGAATCTACTCCTGAAAATTTAGGAAAACCCATCTTATTAGACATGAAAAAAAAAGGATTGCTTTTCGACTCTGTGAAATTATATCCTAAAAACAAAAGTCCTGATTAATATGCTAGTAGTTAATAAAAGAACAACAATAAAGTATAGCTACAAAGTAGAAGAAAACTACAACCTAATATTAAATATGAGGTAAACTAAGTTAAGAAAGGAGAAGTTATGAAATTAAAGCATAAATCAAAAATTTTAAAAGATGGAAAAAAGGTACCTAAACACAGACCCTTGTGAAAGGTAATTGGTGGAGCTCAGAAAATATTCAGGGTAAGAAAAAGAATAAAGTAATCTCTTAAATATTTTTTAAGGTTGAAAAAGGCCTGATTGGAATTTAATGATATAAGAAACTGTTCCACTTTGATTAAAAATAAACTAGAAGATGATCAGTAAGTAGTTTGAGTGAAGGCTGGGGCAAAGGGTAGAACTTCTCAGTTTCCAACTAGTTTATAATAAAAGGCTTTTTTTAATCCAATTGGAATCCATAAAATGTCTATATTGGATAGCACTGGACACATCTCAAGGCAATAATAAAATGAAACAATAGCCATGATTAAAATATTTTAATAGTTCCCTTTACTGACCTCTTATTACATAGCTGAGCTAGATGCTTCACTTATTCCTCACAATATCCCCATGTACAGAAAGGGAATCTCCACAAATATAATGAAACTTGTATGGATGGATCTTATCTGTTTTTATATTACTCTAAAATATCTGGATAAATTTTTGCAACATCTAGCAGGGTATTTTAAGAAGCATCTGACTTAAAACATGGCCTATGTCAGATGCACATAAATTTTATTTGGACATTCCTTCTAAGCATGTGACAGTAAAGTAAAAATCCAGCCCTAAGTATCCACTGACAGGAGAGAGGCACTATTTGTATTAAGAGAGTGACACCAAGAAAATAAATGGGCATTTCACATGTGAACCCTAAATCAAAAGTCACAAGGACAGATCCTGTAAAGTGAAAGCAATGACTTGCAATTGAGTTGCTTCTCTGAGAGAGTACGCATGTAGGGCGCCCCGGGCTGAGAAGCCACAGAAATATATCCACCTAAATATGGTTAACAAATTGCTGATGGAAGGCCAGTTAGGCCAGCAAGAGAATAAATAAAATTGGAGAAAGAAGTGGTCACATGAATATAGCAGTTGGTGGCTGAGGGGTTCTAACTGCTGCTTCTCAAAAGTCTGAGAACAAGCATCATCCAAGAGTTTGTTGGAAATGTAAAGTTTCAGGCCGTGCCCCATTTCTACCAGAGCCAACTCTGCAGTTTAACAACATTCTCAGATGATTCAGAAAGGTTAAGAAGCACTGTTCCAAAGGATCTAAGTGATTATCTTTCTTTTTTATAACAGAGTAGAAAATTTTATAATAATCAAAACTAACAGACTTTTGTAATTTTATCATTCGTTCAGTAATTATCCTTTTAACAGCTTACTCCATGCCATGATCTATGTGAGTTGCTGGCAGCAAAGTACTGAAAAAGACAACCAAGATTGTTGTACCAATAGAGGTGACAATCTAGAAGATAATAAAGAGATAATTTTTAAAAATGAAAAGGGTAATAAATGCTATGAATACCTGTATTCAGTGTTAAATGAATATTTAAAAGAAGAACCTAAATTCAGTTTTGCTCACTTAAATTTCAGAATGTAAATGTGGCTTATGTCATGATTCTTAGAGGTTTATGGGCAGTCTATTTGTAATAATCCCTACTTAAGTTAGCTCATACGTTAGTAAGTCAGTTTCACATGTTTCACCTTCTATCTCTTGTCATCTCCAAGACACAGTCAGAGCAGAAACCACAAGAGATCTGCACATTTCAGGCAACCTTTGTGTGAGATTGCAATTGTGAGAAGAATGACTAGAAAAACAATACAGGAACTAAAGGATTATCCACTGCTGGTGATATAGGATGAAAAGAAAAATGACTTCAGATAGCTCTTACAAATAGGTAGCTCAATAACCTTCGGCAGCGGCAGTTTTATACTGAAATTTCCTTTGGCAGAAGTATTTGCCAGCAACACTTTGAATGGCATCCCAACTAATGTAACAGGCTGTGTGCTATATTGGCTCTTTCCATGGACACATGATTCGAGCAAGCCAAAGGGCTGACGTGGAACTGAAAAATCTAGGTTCACTTGTATCGTGGATAAACTTTAAAAAAAAAAATCTCCTAAACCTTGAAGTGAGGAATCAGTGAATGAGTGATTATATGGAATAACCATTTACACCTGCTTCCCTTATATTGTTTAACACAATGTAGAAAGACTTTAGAGACAGACGAATTTTAGTTTAAAGTCCCATTCCACTTTTGGCCAACTTTGTGATACTGTGAAAGCTATTATCTCTGAGCATCAGCTATTTATAATATTTATAAAATGGCAATAATCATGCCCTCACAAGATAGTTGAAAAAATTAAGTATTTGTAGAGCACTTTTTAATCACGTTATTGAGGTATGACTGATATACAAAAAGCTATATATCCTTAATATATACAATTTGGTGAGTTTGAAGGTAAGTATACACCCATGAAACCATCACCACAATCTATGTCTTGAAGGTATCCATCACCTCCAAAAGTTCCCTCCTGCCATCTTTATTGTGTGTGTGTGTGTGAGAGAGACAGAGAGAAAGAGATAAGAATGCTTACCATAAGATCTATCCTCTTACCAAATGTTTAAGTATACAATAAAGTATAATTAACTATAGGCACTATGCTGTACAGTAGATCTCCAGGATTTATTCATCTTGTATAAAAAAAACATTGTGCACTTTGACTAATGCTCCCTTTCCCTCGGCACTTGGTAATCATCATTCTACTCTCTGCTTCTATGAGTTTTATTATTTTAGATTCATCATACAAGTAGTATCATGTAGTATTTGTCCTTCTATGTTTGGCTTATTTCAGCTAACATAATGTCCTCCAAGTTTATCCATGTTGTCATGAACAGCAGGCTTTCCTTCTTTATTAAGGCTGAATAAACTTTCATTGCATGAATATATCACATTTTCTTCATCCATTCATCTGCTGGTGGGCATTTAGGTTGCTTCCATGTCTTGGCTATTGCGAATAATGTTTCGGTGATAATAGGAGTGTAGATATCTCTTCAAGAGTCTAATTTCAATATTTTTGAATTTATACTCTGAAGAGGAATGGCTGGATTATATGATGGCTCCATTTTTAATTTTTTGAGGCATCACTACACTGTTTTTTCATACTGGTGGCACCAATTTACATTTCCCCAATAGCATGCAAGTGTTCTTTTAACTGTACATCCTCATAAACAATTGTTATCTTTTGATTTTATGATAATAGCCATCCTAACAGGCGTGAGGTGATATTTCATTATGGTTTTGATTAACATCTCTCTGATGATTAGTGACATTGAGCACCTTTTCATATAGCACCTTTCATTGAGCACCATTTGTTTTGTCTTCTTTGGAAAAGTGTCTCCTCGGGTTTTTCACCCATTTTTAATGGGGATATTTGGAGTTTTTGTTTTGTTTTGGTCTGGGGTTTTGTGGGATTTTTCATTTTTTGTTTTATTGTTTGCTATTGAGTTGTGGGAGTTCCTTATATATTTTGGATATTAATCCTTTATCAGATATATGGTTTAAGCATATTTTCTCCCTTTACAAAAGTTGCCTTTTCATTTTTTTGGTTATTTCCTTCATCGTATAAAAGCTTCTTAGTTTAATATAATCCCACTTGTCTATTTTTGATTTTGTTTCCTGTGCTTTTAGTGTCATGTTCAAGAAGCAATTGCCAAGGAAAACATCAAGAAGTTTTTCTTGTAGGTATTTGACAGTTTCTGATCTTATGTTTAAATCTTTAACCCACTTCGAGTTGATTTTTGTGTAAGGTGGAAGATAAGGGTTTAATTTCATTCTTTTGCATGTGGATATCCAGTTTTCTCAACATAATATATTGAAGAGACTATCGTTTCCTCATCGAAAATTCTTGTCACTTTGGTCAAAGATTGACCTGTATGTGTGGGTTTATTTCTGGGCTGTCTATTCTATTCGATTGGTCTGTAGAGCATAGAACATTTTTAACTGCCTAGTACAAAATGGGTGCTCATAAAATCGAGAATGGCTTTCCATTGCATGTAGCCTAAATTCCTCAGCTTGGCATTCCCAGCATCCCTAAGCTAGCTGTCTGGTCTTTCAAAAAATTTTCCCAACTTTGCTACCTCTACTCTTACCAGTTCAGTTCACTTCAAGCTCCTACTAGGTGTTAGACATTCTGCTAAGTACCAGGAATACAATGATCAATATTCAATATTACATGGTTCCTATTCTTCTTGCATGGTTGATATTTTAGTGATGAAGAGAGAAATGCAAACAGATGACATCAATATACTATGGAAAGTGCAATGACAAAAGTATAATCAGGTTTATATGAAAACACACAGATATTAAGCCCTACCACACAAGGTTAAGGAAGGTATTCTGTAGCAGCTGGGTCTGAGCCAAATTTCTAAAGGTGAGGAAAAATAAACCAAGTAAAAACAGGTTTGGAGGACCTTTTAGATAGACAAAGAACATTAGCAAAGACAGTGTGATGTGAAACAGCATAATCCATGCAGCCAACTGCTAGAGTATTGCTGAAGCATAAAATCACCTGATAGAAAGGTGAGAGATGACATCAAAGAGGTAGACAGGGGACAAGACTTTGAATGACAGGTTAAGAAGCATAGATATTATAGGAAACCCTTGAGTTATTTCTAGAAAGGTAACAAAGCCAGATTTACATTTTGTCTGCAAACAGCTATCTGCAAACAGCTATCCTCAATACCAGCATCAAAATTCACAGTTGTTTCTTTAAAATGTGAAGGCATGTTGAAATTCATTAATTATTAATATAGTAGCAAAGTTTGTGTACATTTTTCTTTAAAAATATATTAGAGCAAATTAACAATTCCCTCAATTATTTACCAATAATCATGTGTTTCTGGTACGCCTTTCTAATTTTGAATTAGAAGTGATCACTATTATTCATCATCATTTTTCACTTACTTATTGATATGCTTTTCCAACAGGAAAAGAGAAGGGCAGAATCATAACTAACATCACCTTTACATAACTCTGGATAAGTCCTTGAGAGTGTATAACAAAAATAAGTGTCTTCATGTGTCAAGGTAGGGAAAAATATTGAGAACCATTGGTAATTGGTGTGGAGAATGAACCAACAGGGACAACTTTAGAGACAGAGAAGTTATTTTAAGAGGTTGTTGATAAACATCCCACTGTTTTCCATGTGCTCGTTCCAGCCTTTGCTTTTATCATTCTCCTTCCATACGTACACTCTGAATGTTCTTCCCTTCCTCTCACCACTCCAAACACTGTCCATCTTTAAGGCTCAGGCAGAATCCCTTCTTCCATTACTTAAAACATACCAATATTTTCTTTCTCATAAGACAGGCTACTAAACCAAGTATATTATCATTACACAGCATATTTGCTCCCAATTTGTTCTATGTGCTGTAATCTTGTTTCCTCAGCAAGGTTTTCAAGTACTGTAATGCAGAAAATAATATTTTTTCCTTCCTTCTTAAATCTTCAAAGGGCAGTCATTGTCCAGAATCAGCGGAAATTCCATTTAGCCCTTTAACTCTTTCACCTTTTCTCCTAAATGGTCTTATCATTTTTGCAACATGTGAGAAAAATGGAGAGAATAGACATGAGGAATTGTGTCTGAATCAGACATTTGGGAAGCACACAAATTTCCTAGAGAAGAAAATGATATTCTTAGGGCATCTGCTTTGCTTTGACTTTGTTATCATTCATCTGAAGATGGAGGAAGAGAACATTTATTAGGTTTGTCTTGGGCATTGCTTGTTTGTTTCTTTGTTTGTTTTGGCAACCAGGATTTATCCCTAACACTACCTATGTTCTCCCTTGAATGTCTTTCTCAGACTTCCTTATTTCCAGGGTTAGAGGTGATATACATTCTGCCAGTGAGGTAAATTTGTGTGTGATTTGAAAGCAGAAGAGAAGCAAGATTCATTACCTTCATCCTCCAAGCAGTGGTGAATGGATGTGTGGATTCAGCAGATGTGAGATCTTACAGTGGCTTCCAGATGTCTCCTGCTTGAAGTACCCACCTGGACGCAGCTGGGGAATTGTGACCCTAGACGGAAGTTTCCCAATGATTCCTGAAGAAAGGACAGCATCAAGTTCCTGACTTTCTGAACCATACCTGAAAGCTCACACCACCTTTGTTGACATTCACTATTTTTGCCCTTCCAGCAGTTTTATAAGGCTCTCACTAATGGTATCAAAATTCTAGGGTGGTATATTCTTAACTCCTTCACAGCTTTATTTATAACTGCCCAAGCTTGGAAGCAACAAAGATGTCCTTCAGTAGGTAACTGTATCAACAAACTGCAGTGCATCAAGACAATGAATTATTATTCAGCACTAAAAGGAATTAGGTATCAAGCCATAAAAATACATAGAGGAACCTTAAAGGCACATTACTAAGTGAATGAGGTCAATCTGAAAAGGCTACACACTATACGATTCTATCTATATGACATTCTGGAAAAGCCAACTCTATGGAGAGAGTAAAAAGGTCAGTGGTTGCCAGGGGTAAGGGGAAAGGAGGGATGAATAGGTGAAGCACAGAGAATTTTTAGAGCAATGAAAATACTCAGTATGATACTATAATGGAGGACACAGATCATTATACATTTGTCCAAACCCATTCAACGTACAACACTAAGACTGAACCCTAATGTAAACTATGGACTTTTGGTAATAACAATGTGTTGATGTGGTTAATCAACTGTAACAAATGTACCACTGAGGTGTAGGATGTTGATAGTAGAGAAGGTTGTACAGGTGTGGGGTGCAGGCTCTACAGGAGATCTCTGTGCCTTCAGCTCAGTTTTTCTGTAAACCTAAAACCGTTCTAAAAAGTAAACTCTATCTTAAAAAAAAAAAAGCCTTGTGGTCCAAGAGCATCTGGCTAAGTAAGGCATCAGTCATCAAAGTGTTTTAAATATGGAAGTGACATAATCTGATTTATATTTTTGAAAAGTCACTCTACGAGGTGACTAGAGAACTTATGAAGACCAAGGCTGAAAGAACGGAGTCCAGTTAAGAGAACTTCCCAGTGGTCTAAGCAATGAATAATGGTGACCTGGGTTAAGATTACGACAGCGAAAGTAGAGAGTAATTTCTGTTTTAAGTAGAGATGACAGGACTTGATTTTCTGGATTAAGAGGACGAGAAAAAGGAGTAACCAAGCACGACTACCAGGTTTTAGGATTTCCCAACAGATTGAATGATCATAGCATTTTCCAGGACAGAGAAGACTGAGGGAGTGACACAGTAATGACCGGGAGAGCTGTGAAGAGAGAAGAGCAAGAGTTCTTTTCTTCGATGTGCCATGTACAAGAAGTATATGAGCCATCGTGTGCTGGCAAATGTTTAACTTTTGTGAAACTCTCCAGGAAAAAAAGATACACAAATGTATTTCAATATATTTCAAGATCATGTAGCTAATCGAGTCTCTCATAATACTCTTCATTGTTTTTGCAGCAGCATGTCCCAAGAAGCTACTGCTTTTCGGCCTGGGCCCCAGAATAAGAAGACACGTGAGAGTTAAGCAATGCCTGGCAGCAGGATGTACCAGAAGAACCTCAGCACCCTATGCAAGGCCAACATTATGAAATATGAGAGATGAATGGATGAGATTTTTTAGGCCACTGAAAGGTTATAATTAAGTTTCATTATGCTGCATTGAGAGAAATGACAAGAACCGCTTCCAAGATAGTTTCCAAAAAGTGGAGGTGGCATATAGAATAGAATGTCGACTTGCAAGGGGGAAAACCCTCGAGACTAGGAAAGTACAGATTTTATTTAGAGGGAGGTTTTATATAATAGTTGACACTGGAACATGTTTACATGCTTTGTTGAATGTTCATAGAGGGTGGGAAACACAATGATAAAGTAGAGAGGGGGGTGAGACCCTCAGTGAGGGATTTGAGGCAGTTGAGAGGGGTTGAGACTCTTAGACAAGTGGGAGGTTGGTCTTTGATAGAAAGAGGAATGCTTCCATCATTGTGCAAGAAAAAAGACAAACTATGCTACAGAGGAGGCATGTTTGCAGATTTGTTAACTAGAAGTATGACGTGAGCTCATCAGCTGAAATGATGGGAGAAAATGATAAGAAGAGAAAAGTTCCCATAATAGTTTGCAGAGAGTGGAAAACTAAATTTACTGCGAAAAGGTAGCAAGTTTCCTTGATGGAGTTAATTTCTAACTAACTTTGGGTGCTGATTAACTTAAAGAAAAAGGAATCAACAGGGTTGTTTAATTTTTATTTTTAAAAATATTCAGCTTCTTCAGGGCAGCCACAGTGAAGGAAAATACTTTGGTATAAATCAAGTTCGAATTTTTTTTTTTTTTTTTTTTTTTTTTTTTTTTTTTTGTGAGACAGAGTCTTGCTCTGTTGCCCTGGCTAGAATACAGTGGTATGATCATAACTCACAGCAACCTCAAACTCCTGGGCTCAAGCGATCCTCCTACCTCAGCCTCCTGAGTAGCTGGGACTACAGGCACATGCCACCATGCCTGGCTAATTTTTTCTATTTTTAGTAGAGATATGTCTCACTCTTGCTCAGACTGGTCTTGGACTTCTGCAAGTCTGGAAATTTGACAGTTGGGTAAACAGAGGAAAGAAGAGGCAAAGAAGTTGAGATTGTTACAGAAGCCACTCAGCTGAGCTGTGGACTTTCTAATGTGTATGAAGGGAGCGAAGATAAGAGAATGATGATGGAAAGCAAATACAGATATAATTTTGATTATATGAGATTATAATATATATAAAGGTTAATATATAATATTTTGATTAAATCAAAGGACTTTCAGAATTGGGACACACTAGAATAAATGAAGTGGAAAAGTAGAAGCTGATGTAGTTACTGATATGGCAAAGTCAAGAATATATATTCCATGGCAGTGGATGGCCATGGTAGGTAGAAAACAGGTTTTTAAAAATGAAAATATTTATTATTTAGGAGGCCAGGATATTGGATAAGTTATCCATGTAAATGTTGACTTGACCATAAATAATGACTGTGATAGGGGTAGAGAGGAAGACAATAATGAGCTGGGGGGAGCTAAATTTTTCTGTGAACACAAGAGAACAATCAGGAGGTTCAGAGAAGTTGTGGGCAGTCAGTGGAGTATACTTCAAAGAAGCTAAGACCTTTGAAGAAGGAGGAAAATGAGATGGAAGCGGCACTGACAAGCAAGGGACATATCTACCCTACCTCTTGGCCCTGGGAATCTGAGGACATGAGATTAAATAAGTAAGTCAATAAAACGTGTTTCTTCTGATGCGACATGTGTATTATTAGTACAAGTTGAGTGATGTGCGATGATGGTGATGTATACACCTTATGGGTTAAAACTCATCCTTGGATGTGCTGAGAAAATGTATAGGGTGTTAAAACTATTTTAGAAGCCTACAGAAAACCTTCTAAACTATAAAATTGAGGAAAATGGTGCTTGATTTTCAAAAGCAAGAGTCTTCTATTAAAAGATTATTTAAAACTGCTCTGACGGGAAGAATAACAGGAACTGAATTACAAGTGTCATATGTAGTTTATAAAATCAACCAGAAGCACTGTGATCATAAAAGGTTAGGAACCAGTAGGATAAAATTCCAAAGAGGAAGAAATAAGATTATAATTTGAAAGCATTTAAAAAGGTAAATATTTATATATACATGCAAGCTCATCATATTATTATGAAATGCAAATTGAGTATGAAATAAGAGATTAGCCCACAGGCACTTTCCTCTGTAGGTATATTGTTCACTTTTCAGTTGTGTTGAAGCACAAATTTGAATGCCCATCAGTCAAGTATTTAGGGTGCTCAGCACAGTGGGGTACACAAGTATTTGCAAGAAAAGGTTCTGCCTTTATGAAGTAGACTAATTCCATATAAAAATTATTCAGGAAAAAAACAGCATGTAGCCAACTACTAAATAGTATAGTATAGACCACAAGTGTAAAAAGGATTTAGAAAAAGTAATAATCATTAGAAGTCACAATAACAATTACTTAGACTATCCTTACACTAAACATTGTCCCTCAGTTTAATGATTTATTTAAGTGACTGTCATCAGTAAGAGCTTTTGACACATGAAAAAGAAATTACTAATAAATAGAACTAACTAGAAAATACAAATGAAAGCACATTTTATAACTCTTCTCACTAGGTCACCCTGACGATAATAACCATGGTAACTTATTTTAAAAGAAGAAAGTCCAGCTATCAAAACAAAAGTATCAACAATTTTCACCTTTTCAATTCTCTGGCCAGTAATCAAGAAACCCTCTACAATCAACCACTATTCACCTACTTTATACTCAGAAGAGTATGAAGTGTTATTCGGAGATATTCATTCACTCAGCATAAGATACACTCTGCCTTTAAGGAATTCCAGTCTAACTCAAACCCATTAAAGCAGATGAAATGTTGCAAGACAGTGAACAATTAGGTACTCTCTTTCTCCAAAGCAGATGCTCAATAAATTCGTAGTGAAGCATTTAGTATTTTAAGAGAGAAAAGAAAAGAGGAAAATTTATAGAGCCTAAAGTAGATTAGGTAGAGCTCAAAGAGGAAGTGGGAGATGAAATTGTCTTGGGGTTGGGTGAGCAGGAAAGCCAAAAATCACAACACGGAAGAAGAGAACAATGTAACGAGCAGCTTTTTAACCCGAAGACTGTACTGCGTGAAATCCTGGGTAGCACGTCTGGGTCAGCAAACGTCCACAGAATAAACATGTGCATGCATATCCTAGAACTGCAACTTCATGCAACGACAATTGACTTGAAATGTTATTTTTAGGCAAACATAAATATATTGTGCAGTAGAATCCAAAATGTGTGAAATATTTTTCACATGATAGATGAAATCATGTTCTTTGAAATTATCTAAAAATGTCAAATAATTGTCCACAAATAATAAGGGTAGTTTGGCCAAAAAGATTGCAAATTATTTACCAAAAAAGACAGCATTGGGGCCGGGCATGGTGGCTCAGGCATGGTGGTGCATGCCTGTAGTTGCAGCTACTTAGGAGGATGAGGCAGAAGGATTGCTTAAGTCCAGGACTTTGAGGTTGCTGTGAGCTGGGGTGACGCCACGGCACTCTAGCTGGGGCAACAGAGTGAGACTCTGTATCAAAAAAAAAAAAAAAAGACAGCATTGTGTCTGGCAGTGGTATAAATATAATCATAGATAAATAAAAGAGAAAAAACTGAATAAGTTGGTCATTGAACCCAAATACTCATATAGGACTTTTACCTCCTGACACACTGCTACATACTCCCTAGATTACATCAGATTTAATGTAATAGAAATATGAAAAAAAATTTAAAGTTCCCAAACAGAAAATATAACATGAAGATTAATCTGCCACAAATATACAGAATGAAATGTATGGGAAGGTGGGGGTGTCTTGGGAACTCTACAAGTTAGATCACTGCAGTAGTCCAAACTTCCACTGATGAAGACATGGCTTGAAATGAAGCCTGTATGCACTTACAGTTAACAGCAACAAGAAAAGCCTTTTGAAAACAGAGGTAAGAGCACCATGAGATAAATATGAAGACTAATTATAATATAATTTTCAATTATATCTATGGATAAATCTCTCAGTCTTACTCATCAAAACGGCTTCAGGTAGTAGGAGATAATGTAGCTAATGAAATGTTGTAGTTATACTTCTGTCTCAGGAATCTCAAGCAAGAAAGACATGAAGGTAAGATTGCTCTATGTCCCGTCAGCCACTTCCACTTGATTTCACATGGACACCTGTGTCTATGCCTGGAAGCTGGAGAACGGAGAGGAGGCAGGCCCTGCTGGTGGGGGTTGCCTCTAGAAAGAAGACTGCTGCTTGGGAAGGTGATTCTGGTGGTTCCAGGGCTGGCAGCTCATTCGGAAAGAGAGGAAAAGACAGATGGGCTCACTGGTCATCTCTAGCTGCTGAATTTAATTTATTCCCTGATGAAAAAGAGAGAAAGTAACAGTGGCCTAACAGTTAACACACGTAGGCCAAGACCATGAGACTGTCAGACTGACTGCACAATGCTGTTAATTTTGGAAGTGGGAGCATAATTGGCTACCACTTACCACCTGTGGTTGATGTTATTGCTTCAATAAAGGAGAAAAAAGATAATCTGAGGCTAGTGATCTTAGAAATTGTAGCAGCCTCCAGCTGGGCCTCTTATAAAGAGTGTTGACAATTTTATTATAAACCTCTCTTAAAAGGTTTTTTCGCTTTCATCTATAATTTGTCATATCCTCATACTCAAGTGAGTAACAATTTGCTTAAATCACTTTTGCCATATTTAAAAAACAGAGAAACAAAAAGTGGCTATTTTAAAGCAGCTGAGATCACATGCCTGCTTTCTTTCCTTGCATCGTTCTAATACAAGAGCAGTGGCAGAGAACAGGGAAGGGAGACTGAGAGTGATTTCAGCAGCTCTTCATCCATTTACTTATTTCAAGAGAACAAGCCTTCAACCGCGTAAAAGAACATTTTGTAAGACTTTTAAAGTTCTTTGCCGTATAATTTCTCCTCACTGTGTGACTCTCACTGATGTCACACTCATATCTTCTCCGGCATGACAGAGAAGGGATCATGACCTTCTTTCCTCCAGCCATAATGAAGCCAAGATCATGGTACATAACAAAATATACTACAGCAAGAGCAAGATTTAATTTAACATTAAAAAACTCACCTTTCATGGAAAGTAATGACTCATGTCACAAGAAGTTCAGAGGGGCAATAGGTCCAGGATAAAACTGAATTCCAAACATCTTTTACAAATTATTTGATCATTGAATAACTACTTTGATTCCTGAAAAAAATCATTCACTCTTACATCTCTATACCTTTGCTCAGGATGTGCCATTTGCTTGAAAAAGAGTCTTACACCTTACTCCCTTCTCCCCAGCTCATTCTCTCTCAACCAAAGAAAAAAAAAGCACATAGTAAACATTATATAAATATCAGCTACTAATTTATCATTATTATCTTTCAGGATTGTTTAAAAGATTAGAAATAATAGATATAAAACACCTACCATAATTTCTACCGCAAGGAAAGGCTCACTAATGGTCATTATTATTATTATTAGCATATAATTAAGACTTTTTACATGTCTGTCTCCCTAGAAGGACTGTTAGCCACTTAAAGACAGGCATGAGGTTTTCATGTAATCATTTCACACAAATATGTTAAACAGCCATAATGTGCAAGGCACTGTCATGTGCCTTGGAGGACAATCTACTCCCAGTCTCAGAATTTCCTAAACTACCTGCCTGAGTTATTAGTACCCTGCCACTTTCTATATTCCCCATCACTGAGCACTTTTCACACCATATTTATTGAATTTTCTGTCTTGTGGAGTCAGAGAACTGTTCATAATTGCACCAAATTAGTTAATATTAATTGATCATCTTACTAAGCCCTCTGCTTTTATTTCCAGAAATCACAATTGTATCTATAAAACATTAACATTTTCATGAAAATTTCCCCTATAGTCATTAGCCTTAACTTACGAATTCTCAAACTTTTGAGCTAACAGTTTATATATTTTTGCTTTTGTTAATTAATTTTCAACAGCTCACATACATCATTGGTTAAACACTGAAAATATAGTTTCATTGTATATAGCCTTTTATGTTTTTCAGAATACAAAGAGAAAGACATGAAGTCATATGAAAATATTATTTCCAGGTAGAGATGTGAGATTTCCTTCAGTTCAAGATCTAAGTCAATTCCAAGATGACAGTAAGGTAAAAATCATAAATCCAAATACTCATTTGCCAGGTGCGACTTTTCAAGGATCTTGACATCAAAAGTTAAGGGAATTATCACTGTAGGTTCTTTCATCAGGGTCAACAACCCCTCATTCCCACTGCAGCACACAGACTGAACCTAGTCAAATAACTTTTTAACTTGGAGAACAACTAATTTCTATATTCATCTTGAGAAATTCTACTCACATTTTTAATGCAAAAGGGAGGTTACAATTCCACATTAATTGCAATCATTGGAAATAAAAGATGAGCTTTTTAATATCTTTATTTCATTCCCAACCTCTATATCAAAGCTGCTTTTTTAAACAGGGGACTTGAATGGCTTTCAGAGAAAGGAATTTATATCAGGTTCTTAGACTGCCAAGATAGATTCAAGCAAAGGAGACATGCCTATACATCAGCAGAAATTCTGTACATATTAAAAGATAGTAAAAATTAACAATCTTATAGTAATTAATTTCAATCTTTATTAGCTGATATAATAAATAATATCATTATACTCATGTAATCATATTCCACAATAGAACCTATTTTAAAGACTTTTAAGATGGAGTAGTTTTAGCTTTTAAATCCTCATAGTTTTCTAAAATTCAGCTGTATGTTCTACTCAGACTTTCTCTCCATTAAGACAAATCCCATTTTCTCTGATAACATCATATCATTTCCACTGACATACTAATGGATCCCACTGTGTGTTACAAGTTTATGGCTATATGATTCATTTCTATGATAATCTCACTTTTATTAATATAACAGCTCCAATTGTAGTACATCAATTCCTGAGATATCCACATTCACATCCTAATGACTTTTTCAACCCTTAATGGGTTTTAAAAGAGAACAGTCACATTGTTCTGGAAGAAAAAAAAAAAACCAACCTCAATAGGAGACTT
>VBSM01000413.1:22193903-22218751 GCA_008086735.1 Cheirogaleus medius
GATTTGCATTTCCCTGATGATTAGAGATGTTGAGCATTTTTTCATATGTTCGTTAGCCATTATTCTGTCTTCTTTTGAAAAGTTTCTGTCCATGTCCTTTGACCACTTTTTGATATGGTTGTTTGATTTTTTCTTGCTGATTTTCATGAGTTCTAAGTAGATTCTAGTTATCAGCCCCTTATCAGATGTGTAGGATGCGAAAATTTTCTCCCATTCTGTAGGTTGTCTGTTTGCTCTCATGACTGTTTCTTTGGCTGTGCAGAAGCTTTTTAGTTTGATCAAGTCTCATTTATTTATTTTTGTTGCTATTGTGATTGCCTTTGAGGTCTTCTTCATAAATTCTTTGCCTAGGCAATGGCTAGGAGAGTGTTTCCAACATTTTCCTCTAGAATTCTAATCATTTCATACCTTAGGTTTAAGTCTGTTACCAAGCGTGAGTTGATTTTTGTGAGAGGTGAAAGGTGTGGATCCTGCTTCAGCCTTCTACGTGTGGTTATCCAGTTTTCCCAGGACCATTTATAGAATAAGGATTCTTTTCCCCAGTGAATGTTTTTGTCTGCTTTGTCAAAGATTAGATGGCTATACGAGGATGGTTTTAGATCAGGGTTCTCAGTTCCTTTCCACTGGTCAATATGCCTATTTTTGTGCCAATACTAAACTGATTTAATTACTACAGCTTTATAGTATAGTTTTAAATCTGTCATATTGATACCTCCCATTTTGTTTTTATTGCCTAGAATTGCTTTTGATATACGGGGTATTCTCTGGCACCAAAGCATAACATTATTTTTTCTATATATGTGAAAAATTATGTTGGGATTTTAATAGGGATTGCATTGTATCTGTAGATCAGTTTGAGTAGTATAGACATTTTAACAATGTTGAGTCTGCTGACCCACGAGCATGGTATGGATTTCCATCTGTTTACGTGCTCTGCTATTTCCTTCCTCAGTGTTTCATAGTTCTCCCTGTAGAGGTCTTTTACCTCCTTAGTTAAGTATATTCCTAGGTACTTTATTTTCTTTGTTGCTATTGTGAAGGGTATTGAGTCTTTGATTTGGTTCTCGATTTGACTGTTATTGACGTATAGGAATGCCTCTGATTTGTGTGTATTGATTTTGTATCCTGAGACTTTACTAAATTCAGTTATCAATTCCAGGAGTCTCTTGGTTGAATCCTTGGGATTTTCTAAATATAATATCATATCATCAGCAAACAGTGAAAGTTTGATCTCTTCTGCCCCCATTTGGATACCTTTAATTTCACTTTCATGTCTGATGTTTTTAAACCAACAAAAGTAGTGAAAGACAAAGAGGGTCATTATATAATGGTGAAGGGTACAGTTCAACAAGAAGATATAACAATTTTAAATATATATGCACCCAACTTAGGTGCACCCAGATTCATAAAGCAAACCTTACTGGATCTAAACAAATAGATAAACAGCAACCCCATAATAACCAGAGATTTCAACACCCCACTGACTGCACAGGACAGATCCTCCAAACAGAAAATTAATAAATAAATAATGGACTTAAACAAAACTCTAGAACAATTGGGCCTGACTGACATTTACAGGACATTCTACCCAAAATCCACTGAATATACATTCTTCTCATCAGCTCATGGGACATTCTCTAAGATTGACCATATTCTAGGACACAAAGCAAGTCTCAAAAAATTTTAAAAAATACAAATTATACCATGTATCTTCTCAGATCATGGTGGAATAAAAGTAGAAATCAACCCTAACAGAAACTCACATTTCTACACAAAAATGGGGAATTATACAACCTTCTGCTAAATAATTACTTCATAAATGAGGAAATCAAGATGGAATCAAAAAATTCTTTGAACTTAATGACAATGGAGAGACAAGTTATCAAATCCTCTGGGACACAGCTAAAGCAATACTGAGAGGAAAGTTTATTTCCTTAAATGCCTATATCCAAAAGTCAGAAAGATCACAAAAAGACAATCTAATGAATTGACTCAAAAAGAAGATCAGACCAACCCCAAACCCAGCAGAAGAAGTGAAATTAACAAGATCAAATCAGAACTAAATGAAATTGACAACAGGGAAACTATACAGAAGATTAATATAACAAAAAGTTGGTTCTTTGAAAAAATAAACAAAATTGACACGCCTTTGACTAGACTAATGAAAAGCAGAAAAGAGAAATCTCTAATAAGCTCCATCAGGAACAAAAAAGGAGATATCACAACCAATCCCACGGAGATACAAGATACAATCTACAAATACTACAAAAATCTTTATGCACACAAACTGGAAAATGAGAAGGAAATGGACAAATTTCTAGAAACACACAGCATCCCTAGACGCAACCAGGAAGAAACAGAATTCCTGAACAGACCAATATCAAGAGCCGAAATAGAAACAGCAATTAAAAACCTTCCTAAAAAGAAAAGTCCCAGCCCAGATGGTTTCACATCTGAATTTTACCACACTTACAAAGAAGAACTGGTACCTATGCTGCAGAAATTATTCCTCAACATTGAGAAGGATGGAATCCTTTCAGAGTCATTTTACCAAGCCAACATCACTTTGATCCCCAAACCAGGAAAGGATGCAACAAAGAAAGAAAACTACATACCAATATCACTTATGAATATAGATGCAAAAATTCTCAACAAAATCCTAGCTAACCGAATCCAGATGCTTATCAAGAAAATAATCCACCACAACCAAGTTGGCTTCATCCCAGGGATGCAGGGATGGTTCAACATATGCAAATCTATAAATGTAACTCACCACAGAAACAGAAGCAAAAACAAAGACCATATGATCCTTCCAATAGATGTAGAAAAAGCATTTGACAAAATTTAACACCCTTTCATGATAAGAACACTTAATAAAATAGGCATAGAAGGGGCATACCTAAAGATGATACAAGCCATATACAGCCAACATCATACTGAATGGGGAAAAATTGAAAGCATTCCCACTTAGAACTGGAACCAGGCAAGGTTGCCCACTATATCCACTTCTATTCAACTTAGTGCTGAAAGTACTGGCTATAGCAGTCATTTTGTTCTTAGAGAGACTGAAGCAATCGCACAGGGAAAGATGGAAAGCATAATGTACCTGGAATTCAGGCTGAATTTGAAAGTTCAGGAATAATTATTGTGCTGGTTAAATGACATAGTACGTTTTAATCTATTAAAGGCAGATTTGTGAAAGGTTTCCAGAAATGTGCCACTGTACTCCACTCTTTTGGCCTTGAACTCTTTACTTTTACATGCCTGGATTACAATTTTAAAAAATGATGTTATATTTTACATTGATGTAATGTCACTTGAATATGAGCTCTTTCAGAGCAAGCACCTCACTTGGTTAGTCCCAAACTAAAGAATTGATTTCCTTGTTTACCATGAATACCTAATACAGATGCTCAATAAATATTTTTTTGTGAATGATAACCTGAAATAATTTCAGTCTGGATAAATCAAATCTTTATAGAAAATGATATAGATAAATAGAAGGTTTTGACATTTAATTCTAGAATAACTTGAGAAAGAAAAAGCAATTGAGCTGCAGCAGCATGTGTTAAAAAGAAAAAAAAAGGTTTTATTTAATACTAAACACCATTTATTCAATGTCATAATACAGTCACCAAAAAGCTTCTCTGACCCTGGGCTCTGTTAATGTCTGGGCTGTAACTAGAGACAGAAGACTGAGCTGCTGTACTCACTGCTGGTCCCAATATACCCAGTTTATGCAGCACACAAATTGCTCTCAGTTCTCAAAATTCCCTTTTGTGCTGTTGAGCAATGGGAGCAATGGGAGTTAAGTAAGGTTTACGAGCAGAAGCATGTCATAATTGATGCTCATAGCTGTGCCAATACCAGTAAAATGAAACTATTAAAAAGGGAAAGACATACCAAAATTACCATCCATCCAAAGGGTAAAGGGTCTATAAAACAAGTCAGGAAAGAAACAGTTAAGGGAATTACAGACTGTATTCTGGAGAGGACTATAAAATGGCAAGTTAGTTTTTATAAACAGGCAAAGAGCTAGACATCTGCGTAGGCTCATATTTATAGGCGTAAGATCAATGAATAAAATCTATATAGGAAAACAGATTGGGAATCAAAAAAAATGTAGAACATTTCTAACAAGGAAGTAGTTGAAGTTATAATGATTTTGAGAGGCCATGAGTTCTTTTCACTGAAGTTTTCAATCCTTCCATCATTCATTTATTCATTCATTCAACAAGTAAATTGTTAGTGTCTCCCACATGCTCTGTGTGATTTGCCCCTGTTTAATATCTTTTTTCTTAATTTCTATTCATATTTTAGGTGTAAGCTTAAATTTTATTTCCTTAAAGACTTTCCCTAATCTCAAAACCTAAATAAAATCTCTTTCCAACTTTACCGATGTATAATTTACATACCACAAAATTCACGCATTATCAGTGTACCAATGAGTTTCAGTGAGTTGATAAAGGTTTACAACCAACATTGCAATTCTGTTTTAAAACATTTCCATTACTCCCCAAAAGTTCCAGTATGCCCATTTGTTGGCAATCTCCACTCCCAGCACTAGGCAATCATTGATCTGCTTTTCATCTCTGTAGTTTTGTCTTATGTATAAATTTCATATAGATTGAACAATTTCATATGTATTCTTTACTTAGGATGTTCATAAATGATGTTACATGCATCAGTACTTTGTTCCTTTCAATTGCATATTGCACTGTAAAGATATGCTTCATGTGGTTTACAGAGTCCTCAGTCAGATATGTTGGAACTATTATGAACAATGCTGCTATCAGCATTCACACAGAAGTCTCTGCATACCGTGTTTCCCCGAAAATAAGACCTACCCATAAAATAAGCTCTAGCAGGATTTCTAAGCATTTGTGCAATATAAGCCCTACTCCGAAAATAAGACCTAGTGTTGGGTGTGGCTACGCAGCTTATCTGCACAACCCATGCATTTCATCGAGGAGCAGTAAAGATTAGCAGTCCTTCTCATCTACCCCATGAGAGCTCTATTGCTCGATATGCGAGATTGGGGCCCATGGTTCTAAAGGAAATAGAGTCGCAAGAAATTCAGGATGGAATCCGGGATTTGGAGAGTTCTGATGATGTTCCAGAAGAAGATGACCTAACTATATTTGAATAAATGTAGATTGTTGTACCGTACTTAAAAAAAAAAAAATCCCCTGAAAATAAGCCCTAGGGTGTCTTCTTGAGGAAAAATAATTATAAGACCCTGTCTTATTTTCGAGGAAACACGGTATTTGTTTTTCATCATATTGTGTAGATACTTCAAAGTAGAATTTCTAGGTTACATGGCAAATGGATGTTTAACTTTCTAAAGACATGGTAAAACTGCTTTCCAAAGTGACTGTGTTATCTTATATTCCTACTAACAATGTATCATGGTTCTAGTTTCTCCATATTCTTGACAATACTTGGTATTCTCTGTCTTTTTAATTTTCATCATTCTACAGGATGTGATATAGTACAGTATCTCAGAGTAGTTTTAATTGGTATTTCTCTAAAGACCAATAATTTTGAGCATATTTTCATGTGCCCATTTGCTATTCACATTTTGAAAGGTCTATTCAAATCCTGTGTCCATTTTTTTTTTACTTGGGTTGTTTGTCTTCTTATTATTGAGTTATAAGGACTTTCTTATATATTATGGATACAACTCCTTTATCAAGTATATGATTAACATATATTTTCTCAAATTCTCTGGGTCATTTTTTCTACTTTCTTACCAGTATCTTTGAGGAACAAAAGTTTAATTTCTAATTTAGATAAAGTATAATTTACCCTTTTCTTTTCTTTTCTTTTCTTTTCTTTTCTTTTCTTTTCTTTTCTTTTCTTTTCTTTTGAGACAGAGTCTCACTCTGTTGCCGTAGCATCAGCCTAGCTCACAGCAACCTCAAACTCCTGGTCTCAAGCGATCCTCCTGCCTCAGCCTCCCAGGTAGCTGGGACTACAGGCATGCGCCACCATGCCTGGCTAATTTTTTCTATATATTTTTAGTTGGCCAATTAATTTCTTTCTATTTTTAGTAGAGACGGGGTCTCACTCTTGCTCAGGCTGGATTCGAACTCCTGACCTTGAGCAATCTCCCCACCTTGACCTCCCAACCATTTTCTTTTTTATGTCACTTTTTTATGTCAAATTTAAGATCTCCTTGCAAAACTCAAGAACACAAAGATTTTTTTTCCTGTGTTTTCTTCTAGAAGCTTTATACTTTTAGTGCTTACATTTAAGAATATGATCCCTAAAATTTTTGTTATTGGTAAGATAAGAGTTTAAATTCCTTTTTTTTTTTTTTTTCATTTTGTTTTGGTTTCATATGGTTTGGTTTGGTTTTGGCCTATGATATCAAAATGTTCCAGAACTGTTTGTTAAAAATATTATTTCCCAATAGAATTACCTTGGCACTTTTGCCAAAACCAATTAACCATAGTGCTGGTGAGTATGTCAAAATCCTCAACACTTATATAGTCCTTATTGTACATAAAAATTGTTGATAAATGCATTTCTTTCACAAGCAGAGCATGAAAATACATAAGAATTCCATTTGTTCGATAAACAGATAATTGTTGTGTACTTAACAATGTAGGCAATCTTAAAAATACAAAGGTAAATCTACTATCAAAAATATTATCTAGATTAGGAAGTGACAAAGGTCTCAAGAGCACAAACATAAAGTGGCATGGGTACTTAGGCAGGAAGAGATTACCTCTATCTGAGCATGTCTGCCTGGGCTCCATGGAGACAGTGGCATTGGGACAGAACTGAGGGATGGTGGGACTGGATCCTGCAGACAGAAATTGAAGGACATTTCAAAATGAGGACAAAGCCCGGACACAGGCAATGTGGCAAGAGAGTTGGGAAGAGTGAGCATTTGGTCAATATATGAGAAAACTCTCAGAGAGACACGAATGTTAATATGGAAAAATAAATTGAAAAGGTTAGTGCCAAACGAAAGAATTGGATTTTATTTTCTAAGCAATGGGAGCAATGGGAGTTACTTAAGGTTTATGAGCAGAAGAGTGCCATGACTGATGCTCATAGCTGTGCCAATACCAGTAAAATAAAACTGCTAAAAAACATTTGCCATCATTTAAAATTATTTAATTTCACTTAGAAGATGCTGTAATGCAGTTCTTGCTCTCACAGTTTCTGTGCTTATTCTTAACCTGTTACTAATCAAATCAAAACAGACAGATATTTTAGATTTGAGCATTCTTTTTCCTTAAGCTCACTCATCTATTCATTTAATATATATTTATTAAGTGCTTTATATATGCTAGGCACTGGACATTTATTGGTTTAAAAAGAAAAATAAAAGCCTATGTTCAGTCTTTATGAAGCAAATTTACAAACACACATAATATACTCACATACAAATTACACATGTAAACTTGCATATATTAACTAAATTATAATGATTGCTAAAGAGAAATGGCATCTTAAATAGACCTTTATATTTTGAAATTTAATTTCACATATACATTGCCCTATTTAATCCTCATGAAAGCTATTTCAAGACAGTATTACAAGCCTGACTTTACACATGAAAGTACTAAAGAACACACAGTTAACTCATCCAAGATCATAAAACTGGAACATTAGAAAGTCAGTATTCTAACCCAGAGCTCCTTGTTCTAAACTTAATACTTAATTACCGCTGTGTTTGGAGGTTTTAAATTATAATGTTTTTTCCAAATTAACGTGGGAAAATTTCAGTGTCTGGCCTACTCCATGATATGATTTCAACACTGAAAAAAACATTCTGCCCATTTGGTACATTTCTTGGCTGTTTTATTCGTTCTACCCAAACAGCCACCCCACCCCAATCCCACACACACTGCAGGAGGATGTTTAATAAATGCCACTCTGGTCTAATTCTGACAGCTTAGCCCTGTGGGTCACATATACACTATCTCATACTCTGAGCAGTGAGGAGAGGATTTGGTCTCTTAACAGAGCAGTTGTTTGTCAGAAAGTTTGGAAACCTCAGTCCAAAGCTTCTCAGTGTAGAAAGAAAAGAAGAAAGAATAAATTGAGAGCTAAGAAACCTAGAGAGGTTTGCCAACAGGTCAAAGATTTTTAATTGCTTCCAAACTGATGAATTTGGCTCTGAAGTCTATCCTTCATTCAGGAAGACCAGCCTCAAAGGAGATTTGTTCTAGAATCACATAAGAACTGAGATGTTGAGATTTAATGCTTCCTTAAAATAAATGATAATTTTTCAAAGCCACAATTTTGCTGTTGCCATGACACTGTGATTTGAGTCAGTCTGAGAAAATCAGATTTTTTTTAAGGGTAACTCATTTATATTTTGTTAGAAATTCATTTAGGAAATTTTTAGTAATACGAATGGTATTATATTAGAAATTTATTTTAACATAAAGTTATTCTTTTCACTAAGTATACATTAAGAATTTTGCCAGAATCATAAAAGTCTACATGTAAGTTGCCACATACATGTCTTCATTTTTGAGTAATAGTGTTTTAGGGTTTCTTAGTAGCAGAAGCTAAATAACTTAATCCAGATCAAATGGGGAGGAAAAAAACTGCAGGCTACACCTCATATACGGCAAAGAAGCAGAATCCTAAGAAACTATTAAGTAAAAATAGTCCTAGAACATTATTGACACATTAAAATGCTTAAGAGGAGGTGGATTCCTGAATAAATTTATTTAAACAAAACATTTTTGCATTTAACACTTTTGTATATAATCATTGTGTCTCCTTTTAAAATCAAACTAATGCAATTATTATAATAATAATCATAACTTTAAAATTGTAATGAGTTTAATCTCTGGGAAATTAGCATAGCATAATAAACATGTTAAATTTTTTATCCTTCTATTTTGAAATAATTACTTATTCTTAGGAATTGACAAAAAGAAAGGTCAGAGAGGTCCCATGCACCCTTTATCCAACATCCTTTAATTTTATCACCTTCCATAACTATAGTTACAATATCACAACAGGAAAACGACCTTGATTCCCAAGCCCCAGAGTTTACTCATACTTAATCAGATTTGCATGCATTTGTGTGTATGTGTGCATTTCCATGCAACATTATCACATGTATGTATTTATGTAACAAAAACCACAATCAAGACACAGAACAGTTCCATCACCCTAAGTTTCCTTTGTGCTGCTTCTTTAAAGCTATATAAAGCACTTGTTTAAAGCCATAAAGCACTCTTCCATTCCTCACTTTTTATGGCAACAATCTATTTTCCGTTTCTTAATTTTGTTACTTCAAGAATGTTTCATAAATGGAACTACGTAGTATGTAACCTTTCACGATTTTACTCAGCATAAGTCTCTGGCCATTCATCCAAGTTATTCCATATATCCATAGTTTGTTCCTTTTAATTGCTGGGCAGTATCCTATAGCATGAATGTACCACACTTTAATCACTCACCCATTGACAGACATTGGGTTATTCCAAATGACACTGTTATAAACACCCACAGACAGGTTTTTATTTGGACATAGGTTTTTTCATTTCTCTGAGATAAATGACCAAGAATGTAATAGATAGGTAATATGGAGATTGCTCTTGTTCAACTAAATTAAATTTGGCCTCAAGCTGCCTCCATAGCTAGTGCATTGCAACCTAACTTAGTAAGTAAACAAACTGCAACCAACTTAAGAGTATTTTCTCAAGTAGCAAGAATCTACTGTAACAAGAGTCTCAGCCAATCATAGGCTGCCAACTGATCAGACCATGTTCCTATAAGGCAAATACCAAACTATAAGTAATCAAGCTATTTCTGTATGCCACTTTCTTTTTCTGTCTATAAATACTACCTGCCCACATTGTTGGGTGGAGCTTTTTGAACTTCTACAGCTCAGGGTGCTGCCCAATTCATAAATCTTTCTCTGTTCAAATAAACTCAGTTAAATTTAATTTGTCTAAGGTTTTTCTTTTAACACATGCTTATTTTTAAAAGAAACTGCCAAAATATTTTCCATAGTGACTGTACCATTTTACATTTCCACCACAAAATACGAATGATCCAGTTTGTCAGAATCCTTATCAGCATCTGGTATTGTCACTGTTTTTTGTAATTATTATTATTTTAGCCATTCTGATAGGGGCACAGTCAAATCTTACTATGCATTAATTTTTATTTCCTTAATGTTTAATCATGTTTAACATTTTTTTCATATGTTGATTTGCCATCTGTATATCCTCTTCAATGAAATATCTGTTGCCCATTTTCTTTTTATTTATTTATTTCAGGATATTATGGGGGTACAAACATTTTGGTTATATGTTATGACTTTGCCACACCCAAACCATGATTTGGGGTGTGTCTTTTCCCCCTACAATGCTCACCACATCCATTAGTTGTGAGTTTACCCCTCCAACCCCCTAATCCCTGGAAAATATTACTACTGTGTGAACACAATAGTGTTGAACAGTTAGTGCCAATTTGATGGTGAGTACATGTGGAGCTTATTCTTCCATTCTTGTGATACCTCACTTCAGAGGATATGTTGCCCATTTTCTAATTGGATCATTTATATTGTTTTTGTCAAGTTTTCAGTTCTTTATATATTCTAGTTACAAGATATTATAGATATTTATATTCTTTGTCAGATATATGGTTAGCAAAGATTTTTTCGAGCACACTACTCTTTTAAAAAAGAAAATAAGGAGACTGTTAGAGATGATATGTAATTAAATTATTTCCTCCAGGAAACAACAGATCTAATCAGTACTCATAAGCTTTGGTCAGAAATACAGAGAATAATTAGGAATCTCAGTTTTAGAAAGAATAATAAAGAGCATCTGAAGGGTTGGAAATTCCTACCACATTTTATCATCATTCTCAAGATTAATCTCTTTGTGGCTCAGTGACTAAAAGCATCAAGCATCTATGAAAATTCGCTTCTCCATTCAGTTCCTGTGACTGGTATTCTATATAACCTCAGAAGGTGGCTCTTTTTCATAAAAATGTGTTTATTAGATTTGATGATAATTACATTACTTCTAGATTTATAGACTAAGTCTAGCATAATATTTTCAATTTTTTTCTAATGGCACAATGAAAATATTACCAATTTGATTCTGATGTATTCTGACTTTATTCGTTACAGTCACCAAAAATAAGACAATATGAAATTTTCTATCAGCTAAAATTTTATTTCAATATCACATACTGATGTTCATAAATTGAATTTAAATTCTACCTTGAACTCCTGTAATACTACAAAAATATAATTCAAACTTAATATTTTTCTTTGAAAGTTATTATGAAACAAAACTTACTTTATTTTTTTATTTTTTTAAGGTAGACTTTGTTTTTCAGAGAAGTTATAGGCTCACAGAAAAATTGAGCAGAGAATACATCAGGGCTTACTCTTAGGTCATAGCATTGACATGCCCATCTTATTTAGATTTCTCTGGCTTTACATGTTCTTACCTGTGCGTGTGTATCTTTGTGTGTGTGTGTGTTTGTATTTAGTTCTATGCAATTTTATCACACATGTAGGTTCCTATACCTGCCAACTCAACTGGGATTTAGGTCAAAGTTCATTTTTTGCCTGTGGAGGCCCAGTTGTTCCAGCACCACTTGTTGAAAAGGCTGTCCTTCCTCACTGGATTGCATCTGTACCTTTGTCAGAAATCAATTGGGATTCAGACAATGGAATATTACTCAGTGTTATTATAAAAAGAAATGAGCTATCAGGCAATGAAAAGACATGGAGAAAAGTGCCTATTACTGAGTGAAAGAAGCCAGTCTGAAAAAGCTACATACTGTTTGATTCCAACTACATGACATTTGGGAAAAGGCAAAACTATGGAGACAGTAAAAGGATCAGTGATTGCTAGGGGCTGGGGGGAGGGTGGCAGAGCACAGAGAATTTGGGGGCAGTGAAACTACTCTGTATGATACTATAATGGTGAATATATGCCATTATGTATTTGTTCAAACCCACAGAATGCGCAAAACTTATTTTAAAAAGAACTAGAAAACAAATATTAAATGCCTTATAGTACAATTTAAAAAGATATTTCATTCTAATTTTTGACAGAGAATTCATGCGTAGGGAGATTATCAGACATTCTACTTAATGACCTGTTATTGTTTTGATATTAAAATTAATATCCTCTTCACATAAATAATATGTTAAAGCAAAATTTTATATGGCATTAAAATATGGTCCCTATAGAAACAAAGTTAATATTTTTCTTATGTAACACTATGCAGTTGAGAAATGGTATGAAATAAACTTGTTTTAATTTTATATTCTTACATTTTATTTATATAAGTAATGCTCTTGGGCAGATTCAGAATATAAATGCCAGTGAATGATTTTAGAGTGTGTGTGTGTGTGTATATAAACTTTATTAGGGTGGAAACAGTAGTATGTTTGCAAATAATTGACATAGAATGAAAACTGAGACATGGTAACATAAATGTGAATCAAAACAAAATAGCAGAAGTCTAAGGCAACTTTAAAAGACACCGAAATCAATTTGAAAGTATTTGAAAATTGAATGAATCTTAGAACTGGGAACAGGCAACCGTGCTACATGGTGACTATAAAGCAGGTACTGTCTTAAAGCTAAGAAAAAAAATATAATGGTAGTGTGCCACCTAGAGGGCAATGAGGTCATTTTTAACAGTGTGATATATTTTAATGGAATTGTTCCCTGACTCCGGAGCCACAGGCATGGAAAACCTTCCCGGCAATTTTAACTTTTGCATTTAAAAAGGGAGAATTTTTTTCTTCTGCGAAAGGTTCAAAAAGCCAATCTTTGTTAAAGCTACCAGGAAGTGAACTGTATTCTATTTGGTAGAAAGTATGGAAAGAAAGCCATTGCAGACTAAAAGCCAAATTTGATGATGTGGCTTTCTGTGTCAAGCAGAATTTGGTAAGAATAAAAACATCCAGAATCAGACATTCACGTAGAATTAAGTTTGAAGATGTGCTTGATATTGTTAAAGCTGAACAAGACTGCAGATAACGTGTCGCCTAGAGAAGAGACACTGTGATGGCCAAATGTCATTATATATTTTCATTTAAAATCTGAAAGTGAAATTTTTTTCCTGAGACATTTCTGAATAAGCATTCTCAATACGCTTTTAAAAGGCAATTCTAGAATCTGAAAAGGTCTTTCTACTACTAAAACATTATTTGAATTTTAAATTTTTAGGAAAATAAATAAATAATATCACATTTTTCACTATAATTTTTCTGTGTTTTGTTTCTCAGTGTTTCAATTATTAAGGCCAAATAAAGAAAATAGACTAAGATGGGAAACATGATAACATTTAATTCAAGGAATGATAATTTAACAAATATTCAAAGCCTATTTCTGTCCCAGTCTACTACTTCTCACTTACCACTAGCAGCATTCTGTACCTTAGAACAGAATACATAAGATGTGTTCACACAAAATTGACAATTATGCAGTGGCAAAACCTGTCTAGTGTGTTACCATTCACAAGCTAATTCTAGGGTGATGTTTTTGCTGAACTTTGTTGCTCTAAGCAGTTAGTCTAAATATATAACATATAAAGCTATAAAAAAACAAAAAAACCTAGGAGAAAATCTTCAGGACATAGGACTAAGAGACGAGTTCTTGGACTTCACATAAAAATGGGATTCATAAAAGGAAACTGATAAATTGGATATCAAAACTTAAAACTTTTGCCTGTGAAATGTCCTGTTAAGAGAATCCTCTTAAGCTACAGACTGGTAAAAAATATTTACAAATATCTAACAAAGAACTAGTTATCTAGGTTATGTAAAGAACTCGCAAAACTCAACCATTTAAAAAAATCCAATTAGAAAATGAGCAACAGAGGATTTACAGAGAGCAAAAAACACATAAAAAGATGTTCAACATTATTAGACATTAGGGAAATGAAAATTAAAGCCACAGTGATATCTCACATCTATCAGAATGGCCAATACTGGTGAGGATGTGGAAAAACTATCTCATACTTTTCTAGTGAGATAATAATTTGTCAATTTCTTATAAAAGTAAACATACAATTACCATATAATCCAGCAACTGCATTCTTAGGCACTTGTCACAGAAAGATAAAAATTTATTTTATGCCAAAATGTATAAATGTTGATAGCAGCTACATTTGTAATAGAAAAAAAACTTAGAAACTACCCAAATGTCTGTCAATGGGTGAATGGTTAAACAAACCAAGGTAAAACCACACCTCGGAATACTACTCAGCAATAGAAAGGAAAGCACTGTTGACACAAGCAACTTGGAAAAATCTTCAAGGAATTATGCTGGGTGAAAAAGCCCAATCCTCAAGTTTACATACTATGTGATTTCATTTATACAACATTCTTAAAATGACGAAATTATAAAGATAGAGAAAAGATTAGTGGTTGTCAGGGATCAGGGAGTAGGGTGTGAGAGGAAGGGGACAGTGAGGTTCTGAAAAACCAACACAAGGAATCCTTATGGTGAGAGAGTTGTTCTCTACCTTGACTGTGGTGGTAGTTACAAGGATCTACACATGTGAGAAAATTGCGTAGACGCAGAAGACACACACACACATTCACGTAAACTCATGAAATCTGGATAATTCTGTGATTGTACAGTGTCAATTTCCTGGTTGTAAGATTGTACTATAGTTATGCACTATAGTGTAGCACATAACTATAGATATGTAATATAGTTATAGTTATGTGCTATAGTTATAGTTACCACAGGGGGAAACTGGTAAAGGGTATGTGGGATCTCTCCACATTATTTCTTACAACCACATTTGCGTTTACAATTATCTCAAAAAAAAAAAAAAAAGTTTAACTTAAAAAAAGGAATGAATAATACAAGTAAACAATAAATAAAATAATTCAATAAAATATGAAACAAAAGACTTTCTTATGAAATGTGCAGGAGTTGAGTGGGGAAAAAAAGTAGCAAGACTATATATAACCTATAGTAAGCGTATGTTATACAACCTCTGTGGAAAGTAATATGAAGATACATCAAAGAGCTACAGGTAGAACTACCATTTGATCCAGCAATCCCATTACTGGGCCTCTCCCTAAAAGAACAAAAGACAGTCTATAAAAAAGACATCTGCACTAGAATGTTTAAAGCACTACAATTCACAACTGCAAAGACGTAGGAACAACCCAAGTGCCCATCAATATATAAGTGGATTAATAAAATGTGGTATGTATACCATGGAGTTCCACTCAGCCACAAAAAACAATGGTGATATAGTACCGTGTTTCCCCAAAAATAAGACCTACCCATAAAATAAGCCCTAGCAGGATTTCTAAGCATTTGCGCAATATAAGCCCTACCCTGAAAATAAGACCTATTGACGGGCGTGGCTACACAGCGTATCTGCACAACCCATGAGTTTTGTCGTGGAGCGGTAAAGAAGATGAGCAGCCCTTCTCATCTGCCCCATTGTGACAGCTACTATCCCAGAGGTGACCGGAAAGGTGCGGGCAGCCCCACCAACAAGGTCGGCTCCCCCTGTCAGGTCCCAGCCATCCTGTGCGCGCTGCAAGGGGAAAATAACACATGCCCTGAAAATAAGCCCTAGGGTGTCTTCTTGAGGAAAATTAAATAAAAGACCCTGTCTTATTTTCAGGGAAACACGGTACCTCTTTTTTTTTTTTTTTTTTTTTCGAGACAGAGTCTCGCTCTGTTGCCCAGAGTAGAGTGCCATGGCATCAGCCTAGCTCACAGCAACCTCAAACTCCTGGGCTCACATGATCCTTCTGCCTCAGCCTCCTGAGTAGATAGGGCGACAGGCATACGCCACCACACCCAGCTAATTTTTCTATATATACTTTTAGTTGTCCAGCTAATATTTTTCTATTTTTAGTAGAGATGGGGTCTTCCTCCTGCTCAGGCTGGTCTCAAACTCATGAGCTCAAACGAGCCTCCCGCCTTGGCCTCCCACAGTGCTAGGATTTAGCAACTCTCATATTATCTTAGATAGAGCTGGAATCCATTCTACTAAGTGAAGTATCACAAGAATGGAAAAACAAGCACCACATGTACTCCATCAAATTGGTATTAACTGATCAACACGTAAGTGTACATATAGTAATAACATTCTTCAGGTATCAGGCAGTTGGGAGGGGGGAGGGGATGGGTATATTCACACCTAATGGGTGCAGTGTGCACCATCTAGGGGATAGACACACTTAAAGCTCTGACTCAGGTGGGGCAAAGGCAATATATGTAACCTAAACATTTGTACACCCATAATATGCTGAAATAAAAAAATTATAATAAAAATAATAAAATAAATTTCTCAATCTAAAAATAAATAAATAAATAAAAATAACCTATAGTAAGTGTATGTATAAATTTTTCAACAGTATTTTCTATTAAATCTTCAAAAGGTTTACTCATGAAAATGTAAATGGACTAATTTATTCTACTTTTCCATATTTGTTTGAAGGATTATAAAAATGGGACAAAATATTAATATCCCACATAGTAGGGAGGAAGACATCTGGTGTGCAGTGAAGCCTAAAATCGTAGCCCTGAACTGAGATAGCCATCTATTCTTAGAAATACCTATTTGTAAGATTGACCCTTGGCTGGCATCTGGGAACTTGGATATCTAGAATGTTCCCACCATTCTCTAACAGAAAGGGGTGGTATACTATGACTAAATTGTTTGTACAAACTATGTGCTGTTTACTGAACACCTGCTTTTCTTCTGGGAATCTAAAGTTTGGGCACGTGGTAAGCAGAAGGTGTCTACATGAGCAGACCCCAATAATAACACTGAGCACTGAATCTAATGAGCTTCTCAGGTAGACAACATTTCACTTGTGTTCTCACAACACACTGATGGAGAAATTAAGCACATCTTGTGTGACTCCTCTGAGAAACAACCCTTGGAAGCTCGGGTCTGGTTTCCTCTGGACTTTGATCCATGCACCTTTTACCTTTGCTGATTTTCTTTGTAGCCTTTTGCTGTAATAAATCTTACCATGACTATGGCTAAATCCTGTGAGCCCTTCTCGTGAATAGTTGAATCTAGGGTAGTCTTGGGGACCCTTGGCCAATTGAATAATTTAAAAAAAGGGAGAAATGCACTCTGCCTTGTGATTTCTACTGCTCAGTCCAATAGGCTACCCTTCCAGTTTTCAATTTACTAATCTGAGATTATATCACAGGGAAGATTCAGATCAACATTAAAAATGTGTTTGTATAAATCTTACCAAGGCTGAGATAGGGATTAAATGGAAACTCCTCTGTATGAATTTCAAAATAACAGTGCCAACTTTTAACTTCACACACAAGGATGCCACTTCATCCTTTAAGCACTTGGATAAACACAATCTCTCATTCATATCAAAGTTTTCTTTCAAGCACCTTTCCTTGACCACCATTTTTCTTATCTCCAGTTTGCATGAACTTCACAATTAGAAATATTTTTTAAAAGAAAGAAGAGCAAAATACATTTGAAAATATATAAGACTGCAGAAATGAATGGTTTCATTTCCTTTATGGTTCTTCATTTAAAATAAGTGCAGAGTAAAAAGGGAAAAAACACACAAATCCTGGTGACCTGAAATACAGAGTAATATAAAGAAAAATTGGCCCATACAATTCCCTCATACTTACTCCAGAATTTCAGGGAAATGAAAAATATATTCAAGAATAAATCCAAAACTGTATTGGAAAAACAAGGAAAGGTGTTATCAGCAGATAAGAATCAGAGGGGTTGGTTCAGGTTGATGGAGGAAAATAAAGTGTCAAAACCTCCATCCCAGTGCAGGAAAGGAAGGACTTATGGGAGATGCTTTCTTACAATCTACCTGGGGGTCAGTGGTACCCCCAAGCCTGTGCACTCTCTTGTCCACTCCTGCTGCCCCATGGTAAGCAAGCTCATAAGGATAATTGCTCCAATCAAGCTTTACCATCAATGAAACAAGTTATTTTGTTCTCTATTGAGTTGTTTTATATATTTGCCCGTTACTTCAGAACCTACAGAAAGAATTGGTGTGGTTAACACTCATATGGAGACTCTCCCTATGTTTACACAGTGCCTAGCACAATGTTTGCACTCATAAGAGAAATTTAGTAAATGCTAAATAATTGACCAAAAAAAATCTACTTCAATTCTTTTGTTAACTCTTCAGAAATGGTTACAATGTAAATTTTATAGAGTTGACTTTTCAATATAAATAGGTAGCAGGCCTGGCTTATGAAAGATTTTTCTAAATTGTTTTAAATATGTGATTAGTTTACATGTAAAAAATGTTACACTCTAAAAAATAACTAATTTTCTTAATCACAAAGTATGGTGAAAATTAATGGTCCGATTTCAACTTCATTTTCCACATAATTCCAATGAAAATAGTTTACATGTGATAAAATTTCAAAGAGCCCTTCCAAACTCCTAGCAAGGAAAAAACTATCCCTTCCTTCCCTCCCCTTGCCACCATCTCCCATACCTCCCTCTTTCCTTTATTTTCTTCCTTTATTTATCTTTTTCAGTTAGTCAATCAACAAATATTTTCTTCTACATGGCAGTCTCTGTCTAGGAACTGGAAAATGTAATGGAAAGGCATAATATTTCTGCTTTTAGAGAGCTTACATTTTGAGGAAAGTATTTAAATTAGGATTAGGTATGACTTAAGTAATAAAAACTAAAAATTTGAAAAAAATGTGAAATGTGTTTGCAATCTGGGACTAGTTATGGCAGCTCCATGATTATCAGTCATGCTTACCAAGTATTGTTATACAGGTTCTGCACTGCACAATTCTAAAATTCTTAAGGGTGTCATTCATATGGTAGGCATTGTAGATTTTTATTACACTTTTACACAAATGGAAGCATTTCTAAGTATATGAACTTCTTAAATGAGGAACACTTCTTTTCTATTACACACCCTCCTCTTTCAGCTTTCACCTGTAGTACTTAGTCCAGCTCTGCAATTCAACCCACAGGGGAGAAGAGGACACACTTCCTCCCATTAAAGGCACTTTCTACAGGCTACACATTCTACTTGTGCTCATATCTCACTACCAGGATTTAGGCACATAACCACTTCTAGCTGCAAAAGAGACGAAAAATGTGTTTTTTGTTCTGGGTTGCCATATGTCTTGTAAAGATCAGAAGGTTTTCTAGTTCCTGTCAAAATAGCTGCTATTCTATATCCAAAAATAAACCATGGAAAAACTATACATATTTATATACTTACGCATAGTAGATAATCAAGTTTTTTAAATTGCATTTGATACTATGGACTTAAGGAGATCCTTATTTCTCTTTGTTACCTATAGGATCCTGCCCAGTACTATGCAAAAAGTAAGCACCCAATAAATATTTGATGAAAGATTAACCAAATCCACTTCCTACTCTGCTATGTCATAAAGAAAGAGAAAAATCGGTCTGCCTAATAATTTCTCCATACACTTGAAGATTGACATCAAGTCACCTCTCAAACTTATCTTTTGAAACAAACAAATCTCCATTCCTTTATCTTTCCTTATTGATTCAGGTGCAGAAACTTTAATTATCTTCTAAGCTTTCCTGTAGATTCTTCCACCTTGACCAAATTAACAAAGTTGATGAACCCAAAAGGCAATTACTCGATAACATAGATTACCAGATTCCATCAACAGTCTCCATAAGCTTAAAATTTTGTAGGCATTTTTAGGATTGAAGACTAGGGTAGAAATTGTTTTATCATAGTTTTAGAAAACATGCATTCAGTGAAGATTTTTTGCTAAATTCCTTCTTAGAATTTGTTTGCTTTCATTTTTATTAATGTCCTAAAACAAAGTATGTCGTTTCCAAGTCAGAGCTTTCAATGCTTTTTCTGAGTTTTCCTTAACAAGCTAGTAGACAAGTTTCAAACTGCCTGAGAAACCTACAGCTTACACATTTCTATTTCTATTTATTCTTTTACTGCACTTGACTGTAGAATTCCATCTTCCTGATAACTCTTCTTCTTGCACTTGGCTAATAGGTAATTTAACAAAACCTAACTCTGTGAAAGGAATTAAGGGATCAGGATAGCTACTTAACCCCTTGAGTTTATTGCAGTCCTCAGCCATAAGAGCTACATTTTCTTGAAAATAGACTATTCTGCAGGGTGACAAGTTAAAGCCTGGGAGTTATTAACATTCTTTGTTTTAAATAAGCTAACTTTCAAGAGATTTTTGGTGAGGATAAAGCACACCTTTTAAGTTGAAAAGCTCTTCTAACCTGTCATTCCTGCATTTGTGCATTCATTCATTTATTCATTTCTGGAATATCTATTGTGTGCCAAGCATTCTTCTAAGCCCTAGGGATATAGTGCTGAACAAGAGGCCCTTGCTGTCACTGAAATTACATGAAAATCCAATCATTCTTAGCTTACTTATTCTTTATAATATGAAATAATACTACTTCTATTTAAGAAGGAATATAATGCCTTGGTATGTAAACTTTGTTGTCTGAGTTTTAATCCCTTACCTGAAATAAAAATATATACATTGCCAAGAGGTTTTTTTTCCCTCTGGGCCATTCACGGCTTTTGCCAAAATAATGTATATTCCTAAAGCCAATATGAAACTTCCCACAGAAGTGTTAACAGAATCTTAATGTATCAATTACTTTTCTTATACTTGTAGGAAATGACACTGAAAATAGTGAAAATGAGTTCACAGGGCATCAATGTACACAAATGCAACACATTCTCATATCTTTAGAGTGTCATATTTAACTATGTCATGTTAATGCATATTTCAAACTATTTATTTATGTTCACTGGAAACATTATAACATATTATAATAGCTAGTAGACTGCTTAAGGACATCCTGTCAAATCTCATTAGTATGTATGTAGCATGTAGTGTGTATGTAGTATATAGTATGTATGTATGTTGAAAAATAGGTAATAAAAGTAATATTGAATAAGAAGAGAAAACATTTTAGTTTCTTAAGTGAAATTATCCAAAACCAAATAAAAATGTTGGTTAAGGATGCATATAAAAACTATAAATACTGAAAAGGTCACTTGCAACATGCTTTCCTGTGTTCTTTACATTAAAAGAAAATATACCTGCTATTGTAAACTCTCATTTGCAAAATGGCCTTTTAAACTGTGGTTACCTACTTTTTTTATTAACTATAAGAAGCATAGATTCACATATTTAAACTGAATTTCTTTTAAATAAACACTACCAACAAGTGTAAATATATATATGACTTCACCAAATAAAGTCTCACACCATTTTATGATGTTAGCTATGAGTTTTTCATATATGGCAACACTGTCCTTTAAAACAAAGGGAGAGAGAAAGGCTTTCACAGACAAAAAAAAAAAGAGACAAAAAAACCCAGAGAGTTCATCAGCTCTAGACCAACCTTACAAGACATGTTAACAGGAGTCCTTCAAGTTGAAATGAAAGAATGCTAAACCGCAACATGGAAGCATATGAAAGGACAAATCTCGCTGGTAAAGATAACTATATGGACAAATGCAGAGTAATGTAATACCGTAAAGGTAGTACATAAAACATTGTTAAGCCTGGTATAAAAGGTAAAAGACAAAAGTATGAAGAATAACCATAACCACAAAAAATGGTTAATATACACACAATATACACACAATATAAAAAAAGTAAATTCTGACATCAATAATATAAAGTGTTGAAATGGAAGTAAAAATGTAAAGGATTTTTTTTATGCAAGAAAAGTTAAGTTGTTATCAGCCCAGATAGGCTATTATAACTATAAGAAGTTTTATGTTAGCCTCACGGTAACCACAAAGAAAAAACCTATAGCAAATATAGAAAAGATAAAGACAAAATAATCAAAGTATATTACTACAAAAATAACCAAAACACAAATAAAAACAACAAAAGAGGAAGAGAGGAACAAAAGATCTAAGAAACTGACAGAAAACAATTAAAATGACAATAGTAAATTCTTATCTATCAATAATTATTTGAAATTTAATGTATTAATATTAAACTCACCAATCAAAATATAAAGAGTGGCTGAATGGATAAAAAACAACATTGAACTATATAATGTCTACAAGATACTCACTTCAGATTTTAAAACACACATAGACTGGAAATGAAGGAGCAGGAAAAGATATTCCATGGAAATAGAAACCAATGAGAGCAGAGTGGCTATACTTATATGATACAAAATAAAAAGGTCACAAGAGAAAAGGAGGTCATTATATAATGATAAAAATGTCAATTCGACAGGAAGATATATAATAACAATTATAAACAGATATGGACCCAACCTTAGAACACCTAAAACTATGAAGCAAACATTGGCAGACGTGAAAAAAAAATAGACAACAATACAATAATAGTAGGAGACTTCAACACCTCATTTCCAATAATGGAAAGATCATCCAGGCAGAAAATCAATAGGGAAATAATAAACTTGAATAATACATAGACCAAATAGACCTAACAGACATAGAACATTCGACCTAACAGCAACAAAACATACACATTCTTCTTAAGCACATGTGATATATTCTCCAGGATAGATCACATGCTAGGTCACAAACCAGTCTTACTAACTTAAGATTGAAATAATTCAAGTAACTTTTCTGAACACAATGGAATGAAACTAGAAGCCAATAACAACATGAAAACAACAACAACAAAAAAACTCACAAATACCTGAAAATTAAACAGCACACTCTTCAAAAGCCATTGGTCAAAGAAGATATCAAAAGAAAAATTAGAAAATATCCCAAGACAAATGTAAATGAGATATAACATACTACAACTTATGGGACCCAGTAAAAGCAGTACTAAGAAGGAAGTTTATAGCAATAAGTGACTATACTAAAAAAGAAGAAAGATCTCAAATAACCAACCTAACGTCACACCTCAAGGAACTAGGAAAAAAAAGAATAAGGCTTGCATAAGGAAAGATCTAAAAAAGATTAGAGCAGAAATAAGTGAAATAGAGAATAGAAAAATAACACAAAAATCAATATAACTATTTTTTGAAAAGATAAATAAAATGGACAAAACATTAGCTAGACTAAAAAAAGAGAGAAGACTCAAATACATAAGTCCAAAATGAAAGAAGTGACCTTAAAATCAATGCCCACAAATAAAAATATCCTAAGGTAGTATTTTAATCAATTTTTTAACCTAGAAGAAATAGATAAATTCCTAGAAACATACAACCTACCAAGAATAGATCAAGAATAAATAGAAATCCTGAACAGACCAATAAAAAAATAAGAAAATGTAATCAGTAATCAAAAACTTCACAATAAAGAAAAGCACAGAACCAGATGGCTTAACAGGTGAATCCTACAGAACATTTAAAGAAGAATTAATACAAATCCTTCTTAAACTCTTCAAAAAATGGAGAAGAAACACATCCAAATTTATTTTATGAGGCCAGCATCACCCTGATACCAAATGAGGTAAAGATACTGCAAATGAAGAAAACTACAGGCCAATATCTCTGCTGAACATGGCTGCCAAAATCTTCAAAAAAAAAAAAAAGCAAACCAGATTCAACAGTACATTAAAAGAATAATACACCATGCTTAGTAGGATTTACCCCTGGGAGGCAAGGATGGTTCGACACACCCAAATCAATTAATGTGATACATGACATTAGCACGATAAACGATAAAAATGATGTGATCATCACAATGGATGCAGACAAAGCATTTGACAAAATTTTACACCATTTCATAATTTAAAGTATTAGAAATTAGGTATAGAAGAAACTTACCTCAACACAAGACCACATATGAAACCCCATAGCTACATCATACTCAAAGGTGAAAAACTGAAAACTTCCTCTAAGATCTGGAACAAGGCAAGGATGACTACTATCACCAGTTCTATTCAATATAGTTCTGGAAGTTTTAGCAAGAGCAATTAGGCAAGAAAAAGAAATAAAAATCATGTAAATCAAACGGAAGAAGTAAAATTATCTCTATTTGTAGATGACATGTTTTTATATGTAGAAAACCTTAAAGACACCATAAAAATACTATTAGAACAAATAAATATATTTGGCAAAGTCGCAGGATACAAAATCAGCATACAAAAATCCATTGTATTTCTATACACTAATAATAAACTATCTGAGAAAGAGTTTAAGAAAACAACCTCATTTATAATAGAATAAAAGAAAGTATTTAAACCAAGAGAGTAAAATATCTATACACTGAAAACTATAAAACATTGAAAAAAGAAATTAAACAGATGCAAATCAATGGAAAGATATCCTGTGTTCATTGATAGGAAGAATTAATATTGTTAAAATGTCCATACTACCCAAAGTAATCTACAGAATCAATGCAATTCCTATTAAAATCCCAATGGTATTTTTACAGAAATAGAAAAATAATTCCAAAATTCATATGAAACCACCAAAGATCCTAAATAGCCAAATAAATTTTGAACCAGAACAAAGTTAGAAGCATCACACTCCCTAGTCTCAAAATCTACTGCAAAGCAATAATTATCAAAACACCATGGTACCAGCATTAAAAAAAAAAACAATGGAAAAGAATAGAGAGCCCAGAAATAAACTCATGCATACATGGTCAGCTGATCTTCAAAAGGGGTGCTAAGATTACACAACAATGAAAGAAAATCTTTTTAATAAATAGTGTTGAGAAAACTGGATACGCACATGCAAAAGAATAAAATTATCTCATACCATACACAAAAATCAATTCAAAATAGATTAAAGACAAAAGTAAAATTTGAAACCATAAAACTTTTGAAAGAAAAAATAGCAACAGTGTGGTGATACATGCCAGTAATCGCAGCTATTCAGGAGGCTGAGGCAGGAGGATCACTTGAACCCAGGAGTTCAAGACCAGCCTGGGCAACATAGCAAGACCC
>VBSM01000413.1:22225529-22242049 GCA_008086735.1 Cheirogaleus medius
AATAAATAAATAAATAAAAAAGAAAATGAATGAATGAATAAATACAAATTATTGTCAAGCAAAAATTCATAAAATCTATTGATAATCATACAAATGTGCAACAGTAAACCGTGTGGCACTAAAGTACTCAACAAGCCCATTTTATGTGTCACTGTTTTTGAACTGCATGGTGGTAGGAGGTGCTCCTTACGGTTTTGCTTTGCAAACATTTATTCCTTGATTTAATCCACCACTACTATAACCATTGTCACACACTGACTCACCAAAAATTGGGTAAATTATTATCTTACTTATTTTTATTAATCTTTCTCAAATGTATGTATAGGTAACATGTATTTCAATGTTTAATATTAGAAGTCTTGGGGGTCTTTAAAACTTCGGTGATGTTTTTGTGACCAGAAATATATGCCATAGGAACTTAACTCTTGTCTATATCAATTATCCCATGGGAAAATTGGTTTTGTTATATATCATTTTATTTAGAGTCACAGTTTCCAAGAACCTATCAGTGACTGTAAGTGGGTAGTTAACTGTATGCTGGTCTTATATCAAATATATATAATACCATATATTTGATATAAAATCAGTAGGTAGATTTATTAGGAGATTTTTAGAATCTACCTATTGATCTTGTATCAAGGATACAGCACCATATGTATATATATATATATATATATACAGATTTTTATATTATATGTATTAGATGAACAAGGAATAATAAAGCAATTTGTTTTAGATGTCTTCTGAACTTGAGAATATGAGTCATGGTAACAAAGATTAAAATAATTTGAAATGTAAAAACAAGCACCACATGTACTCACCATCAAATTGGAATTAACTGATCAACACTTATGTGCACATACAGTAGTAACATTCATCGGGTATCAAGCAGGTGGGAGTGGGGAGGAAAGGATGGATATAGTCACACCTAATGGGTGCAGTACACACCCCCATCTGAGGGATGGACATGCTTGAAGCTCTCACCCAGGTGAGTCAAAGGCAATATGTGTAACCTAAACATTTGTACCCCTGTAATATGTTGAAATAAAAAAAATCAAAATGTGAGAAAATATTGCCTATTTCAAAAATGTTGAAAACATTCATTTGCATGGAAATCATCCAAATGTTGTATTGAATTAATGAAAATTACTTCCCTATTTGTTCTGTGAATTCATTGAGTTTGTCAATTACTTACATTGTAATGTTTTTTCTTTTGTTTTACTTTTAAGAAAATAGCTGTTACCAATAAAAAAAATTGAAATGTCCTGAACATTACTGTAGATTCTAATAATCTGCTGATGTTACAAGAATTTTCTAATCTTCAAAAAAGGATACTTATATTTATTGGATCTGGCTGTCCAAGATCACTCTTCTTTGGTTTACTATGCTGTCTTTATATGCTATGGCAATTCGCTACTTATACTTTCCACATCAGTCGTTAATATTTTCAGAATTCAGCAACTTCTGTGTGCAGGATATTATTTTACTTAGGGTTTAAAAGATTCAAACAATAGTAAACATGGAGCTTGTATACTTCTAATTAAAAGATGTATCTCCATGAGAAATTCATTTGAAAACATTAAAAAGAAATAGAAAATTATCACAAAACTGCCCAAAGATGAATCTTCACAGAGTATTCTTCACAGGGCTGGTTTGAAAAGCACCACAAATGGCTTAAAATCATTAGCACTAGTGCAGATAGACACTAAAAGTTAGTATCATTTATTAAGCTTTTCCTATGCACAAGGCATTTTTTTCTAAACACTTTACACTCCCAAAATTCTATGATTTTTTGTCCTCATTTTATAGACAAAGAAACTGACACCCCAACTGGTTAATTTTCCCAAACTCAAATAGCTCACGGATATGAACTCAAACAATTTGGCTTAAGAGACAGTGCTCCTCATTGCTGTGCTCTACTGTCTGAAAAATAAGAACAATAATATTCATAATAACTATACAGTGTGCCAGGCACTATTCCAAGTGTGTCATATGCATTAATCTTCATAGTGTGTACAATTATCCTATTTTATAAATGAAAAAGACAAAGTACTTAGAGCTTAAATAACTTGCCCAAACTCACAGTTAGAGAGATGATTTTTTGAGGTATTAATTCGTTTTTCTCTGGTGTTTTTTCCTTTCTGTATTGCCTCTTGTGTTATTCTCTTCTCTTTTTTCTCTAAGAAATCAGTCCATCCTTAATATACCCCTACCTATTGGCTTGAATTTCAGGTTGAAAAGTAGAATAGCCCAAGATGTGGGGCAGAGGGTATTTGTTTGCTTGTTTGTTTCAAAAGGTACCTCCAATGAGAACATGCTAAGTAGCTCCTGAGGTAGTAAGGAAGCAAAAGCAAAAGAGAAGAAATGAGAGCAAGAGAGCTTTCCCACGATTAGGAAAGTAACAGAGGATTGTGGGTTCCCTGAGAAGAGAAAGCCATCCTTTCACTCCCACTCAGGGTCCTCAGGTGACAAGTACTCAGAGGGAAAGATATTGCTGTGTGTCACTGAGGCAGCAGGATGCTCAGCCCCGACAAACATACCCACACATTCCTCTGCACCTCAGAGCCTCTCATTTTCTAGAACTCATGGTAACTTGGACAATCAGTAGTGACAGATGTGGTCTAAAGTGCAGGCTTTCCTCCACTGTAGTCTCTGGCTGTGAACTATGGTAAACTGTCACATGATCAGGAGGGGAGAAAGGAAGACCCGATAATACCTGATCTTGAGCTTTTTGCCACTTGAAATTAGATTTAATTTAGTCCCAAAAGAAGAACATAATGTAATATGACTGGCACAGCTGAGCTTCTGTAGGAGACTGCATCCCTGCTGCACTAATTTTCCAAAATGCTCATATTTATTCTCCCTAATATCATATCAAGAGAAGAGAGAGAGTTTGATTTCATGGCCAGTCTTTTCAGGAAACCATTTTGTCAAAATACAAAATTCTTGCTTTTGAAGCCAAGAGTCATGAACAGTCCAGTACAAGGAATTCTGGACTTTAATCTGAAGTTGTAATTGTAAAACAGAATAGAGTTTTGGCTAGGTGCGGTGGCTCACGCCTGTAATCTTAGCACTCTAGGAAGCTGAGGCAGGAGAATAGTTTGAGGTCAGGAGTTCAAGACCAGTGGAGCAAGAGCAAGACGCCTATCTCTACTAAAAATAGAAAGAAATTAGCTGGAAAATTAAAAATATATAGAAAAAATTAGCCAGGCATGGTGGCACATGCCTGTAGTCCCAGCTAGTTGGGAGGCTGAGGCAGAAGGATTGCTTGAGCCCAGGAGTTTGAGGTTGCTGACGCCACGGCACTCTAGCCTGGGCAACAGAGTGAGACTCTGCTTCAAAAAAAAAAAAAAAAAAGAGTTTTAATTTTAAATGATAAAAATGCCTAAATGCTAGCTGTATTATCTATAGGAACAAGCTCCTGCAAAAACTGAAAAAAGTATTCTTTGTAATTGCACGCAATATAGTTGAAATTGATCCATCTATAATTATCTTCTCTTGTTATCCTAAGCAAAAATATTTTCATGATTTTTAAAAAGCTAAAATAGAAAGAAAATCTTTGATATTGCTGTTTCTTCATAGAGTTATTTAAAATTATGTACAATGTTTTAAAAATGATGGACGGATTATGCACACTATTAGAGCATAATGTATGGTAGAGATAAATGCTCCTTTGTTTTCTTGTTGAAGATTTTTCTCCATGACAAGGCACAGCTGTCAAAGCTTCAGCAGAACTCTGCTTTTTTGGCAGGGAAAACAATTACAATCTGAGGTTTGCTGACTCCTTTCCAAATATAGCTTCCTTTTCCACAGAGGTAGCTGACAGACTGTAGGAACTCTAACCAAACTGAACACCAAGAAGGTATGTTTTGTTGCTGGAAAATGTATGTTAAATATGTCAAATTCTCCAGGTAGAAGCTCACAATCTCAGTTATTTAAAGAGATTCTTTGAAACTCATAATATATTTTTTTAAAGACCTAAGAGAGACAGTTTTCATGATGCTTATAGATCCATGAACAAATGTTTTATTATTTGCTCTGAGCAAAGATACACAATTCTAAGCCAAGATGATAAACTTCAATCTGAGGGACCAATTATGAAATATTTGAGGTACGTTTCTTGTCACAAATCATCAAAAGACTGAGGGTATTACGCTTGTACATGTCAAGTCTTTCCAAATATGTTTATTCAGTAATTTATATTATGCTCTAAATTCCTGATATACTGAATTTACTTTCAAGATAAAAGTTTAATTATCATTTAGGTGATAGCTCCCCCTGCTCTGCTAAGTCAGAATCATGAATGTCTGTGGAGAGGTAGTTCAGTGTTCTCAAGTTGAGAGGTTTTGTAGAGTCCCTGTAGTAACCTGTTGCAGTGATTTAGGAAGGTAGTTAGGAGGAAGTGGCCAGAATAGTTGCAGCAGTTAAAGGCATCTCCGTGAAGGCCTGGTTGTCACTGCTGCCGTTCATAAGCCAGGCCACGACGAGAAAGATGAGATACAGGATGTTTGCCTGTTTGGTTTTGGTTTAGTTGTAGTTTAGGTTTTTTTTTTGTTTTTTTTTTTAAGTTAGTTTGTTGGGTAAGGGTGAGATGGGATAGAAGGGAGATTTTAAAACCTTGCTAAAGATGCGTTCTCTATTACAAGCAGGCAGATGAAGGTATTCTCCACTCAGAAATTTGAATGGTCTGAGCTGCTTCCATATCCTGTTGAAACTTATGTTAGCTTATTGAATTTCTGTGGCACCCATCTGAGAGTTTTTCATTCTGTGTAAAGCAAACAAATTAGAAAGCTACATATGAAAATGCTGGTCTTTGGTAGTCTAGGAAATCCCAACAATTGGAGGAAGAACATATCTTATAATTTTTGACTTATATTTTTTTCATGATTGCCAAATTAGATTTGAGTTGGTTTATAAGAAAAAAATTTAATATATTTATTATAAAGCTGTTAAAAAGTATATGTGTAAAATTCCAAGCCATTAAACATAGATAGGAATTAACATGATAACCATGAAACTAATGCAGTAATTATGACCCAGTGTTACATTCATCTCTGACTTTTGCCTGAAAACAAAGCAGAAATGGTGATATAATCAATTCTGTGTGTTTTATTATTTTATACACAGAAGCATCCTAGTCTTTAATAAAGAAAATTTTTCTTTATGTTAACTTCTAAAATTCATTTCATAGAGTTTCTGCCATTTAGAATTCCAGGAATGGCATCATATACTATTTTATTATGAGATCAATAGGCAGTTGACTCATAAAAAGGTTTAAAAGACTTTTGTATCATTTAAATATATCAGGTATTTGCATTGAAAGAAAGAAGAGAGATATCAAAATTGAATTTATTATCTTCTTAGAATGCCATATAACAGATACTTACTTATATTCACCTGTAAATTATGAAGTAAATTATGCCACCTGTGATTTGATATACGTATTCCAGAAGAAAAGTGAAAGCAATGCCTGAGACTATCACATTTCTGCCATGCTTTTCTTTCACAAAAAAGTAATCACTTTTGAGCCACTTTATTGTGACTAGGGTTAACAACAACAACAAAAACAATTATTTAGTAATGCTGGATTGAACAGTGATTTGGAAAGTAATAAGTCATTGAACTCACAGTTTGTTCCAGCATATTATGAGGACCATAAACCAATGTATATTATCATGAATATCCCACCTTAAAAAAGGGGTAGGGTGAGGACACATGGTAATAAAATAATAGTTGATTATTATATGAGAACTTCCCAGCTACCAAAAAGAATGATACATGAATGAATAAAAATAAAGAAGTTCCACAACTATTTATAAAAACAATGGCTTTAAATTTAGACGCCTCACCAATCTTAGATGACACTTATCTACAGAGACCTCAATATTAATTATGTCATGGCAGCTTTTATTTGCATCTTATGAAGCAAAATGGGAAAAGATATGAGCTATAAAGTCCTGCCTCCTCACTTACTGGCTATAAGATCCTGGACAAGTTACTTAACCTCTCAGTTTCCTCATCCATAAGATGAGGATAATAAACAGCCCATAAAGTTAGATAATAGATATAAATTACCCAGCATATATTAGGTGCTCAATATATTTTAGTTTTCTTATCCTTTATTCCCCTAGATGGTTATTTTTTAAAAGCCTGAAAATTCATTTTGAAGATTGATATTCTGAGCTGTCATGACAGATAATAAATTATTTTGTGGTATTCTCACTGGATATAAAAATGTTTAAATACCTCCCTGTTATCATTTTTAAAATTCAGTGGATAAAGGAAGTTTTACTTAATAGATAAAACTATTTAACTGGTTAACAACTTGGAAAACAAAATAAATGGAAGCTTATCACATACCGTGCATCAAAATAATTTTCATGGGACCCACCCAGAAGAAAAATATCTATTAATGAAAAAAAATACTTACAGAAATAAATGAAATAGAAGAAATTTTAACTTTTATATCTGACTATAAAAATTGCCAACTTTTCATGTTAAAAATCATTAAAATAATTAAAATTAAGTAAGTTAAAAAAGGAGTATATATTGCAGCTCAATAGCTAACCTAAATATAAAAGCTCATATAAACCAATTATTAAAAATAAAACTATGTGAAAGATATAAACTGATGAAAAAGACTAAGTTCCTAGCCAGAATCCTTTTCCCTCTTGTTTCTTTCAATATTATACTGTGTATCTACCCTGCCTGCTCACAAATTCATGCTTCAGGGAAAGCTGACTCTAGTCTCAAATTCAGGATGGCTTCTGATTAATTTGAGAACACCAAAGCCTGGTCCTGGCTCTCAGTGTTTATTTTTGGTCCAAGAGTGGTCATGTGGCCATAATTTGGTCCACTCTGGAGAACAAGATTTAAATTTCAGCATATGGCACAGCCTTATCTATAATGTTTAATGTATTTTTAAGAGAATGTGTTTATGAATTAACAGCAGAATTGTCCCTCAGTACTCATGGGGGACTAGTTCCAGGAACTTTCACAGATACCAAAATTCATGAATGCTCAACTCCCTTTTATACAATTATGTGGTACTTGCATATAATTTATGCACAGTCTCTCATATATTTTAAATCATCTCTACACTATTTATAATGCCTAATACAATGTAAATGCTATGTATATAGTTGCTGTACTGTGTTGTTTAGGGGTTAATGACAAGAAAAAAAATCTGTACATGTTCAACACAAACATGACTTTTTTAAAAAAATATTTTTGACACCACAGTTGGTTGAATCCATGAAGGCAGAACCCACAGATACAGGGGACTGACTGTATTTTAAAAGTATAGTTTTAAAATAGTAATAGGAAAGAAGAAGAAAAAGAATACAAAATTTAAAAATGAACTAGTTACACAACTTTGAATTATATGACAAAAGTCAAATTCCAATTAGGTCCTATTACCCAACATCCGCAGAACAGTTTTCAGATAGCTAAAATATTTAAATGTAAACATGTTTGCTGTAGGCAGAATGGCCCCTAGAGATGTCCACACACTAATCCCTGGCTCCTGTGAATATGCTACATTATGTGGCAAAAGGGATTTTGCAGATGTAATTAAAGTTAAGGACCTTAAAACGGGGGGATTATTCTGGATTATCCAGGTAAACCCAATCTAATCACAGGAACCGTTAAAAGCAAACAACTTTCTCTGGAAGGAGACACATCACAGGAGAATTAGGAGAGATCTGAAGCATGAGAGGAACACAACTGGCCTCTGCTTGAGGAAGACCAAATAGAAAACATGAGAATGATTGCGGGCCCCTTAGGAGCCAACCTAAGCCCAACCAGGCCCCTGTTGACAACCAGCAAAGAAGCCTGTCCTACAAGCACAAGAAACCGAACCCAGCCAGCGACCTGAAGGAGCATGAAAGTTAACTCACCCCCCGAGTCTCCAGAAAGGAAGTACCTCTGCCATACCTCGATTTCAGCCTTGTGAGATCCTAAGCAAATGACCCAGCCGGGCCACGCTGTACCCTGACTTCTGACTTACAGCCCTGTGAGATAATAAGTGGATATTGTTTAAAGCCACTACATTTGTGGTAATGTGTTATGGCAGCAAAGAAAACTACCACAAAGTTCTAAAATAAATGTAGTTGAACACTTAAAATGTTAGACTAGGAAAGGCATTTTTAATCATGACAACAGAGTCAGAATTCATAAAGTAAAAGATTGATATTTTTCATTTCATAAATACTTAGAATTTCTGCACAGAAAAAAAAGTACAAATTTGATCCTGGAACAAGAAACTATAAAAAAAATTTACATTCTACCTGATAAACAAGGTTAGTTCCTTTAATAGATAAAGACTTTTTACAAACAACTGCAACAAAAAAAACCACATCATTAGAAAAACGGAGAGAATGTATTAAAGATGAAATTTAAGAAAGGAATTCTTAAAAGTGCCCTTGATAATAATAGGAAGTGGAAATTAAATGAAGATAAAATTTTTGATGTATCAGATTAGAAAAATTTTAACATTTTCTAATATTCATTCTTGGCATGGGTGTAAAAAAATAGGCATCCTCATATATTTCCAGTAAAAATGTTCTACATGGCAATTTATTTATATATATTGAATTTTTAATGAGTACACTTATTAACATATTGAATTCACGTTTCAATTTTCCTCTTATGAACTAAATAAATATAACTAGGCATACAAATATATGTATTTTTATACATATATGTATATGCAACTGTAATATTATTGATACTAAAATTAGAAAAAAGTTAAATGATAATAAATAAATTTTGTATAATAAAAATATTAAAATAAATAAAATATAATATAATAAATAATGATACATCCCTACAATGATATACCATGCAGACATTATAATGAAGATAGGGACCCATATATTACAGAGAATTTGAAGCTCTGAGTAGTGATTAAGAACTTGATATTAGTAGACTTCTCAACCCACTATTTACTGGATTGTGGCCTTAAGTAATTTACTTATGTCGTGGACTTCATATTCTTTTTCAGTAAACTGCTGATAATACCTACTCAGGTTGTTGTAAAAGTTAAATGAAATACATATTTGAAATGCCTAGTTCAGATTCTGTTATATAAATATGCATCTGTCTAAAATTATGAGCTTTGTGTTCTAAAAAAATTTATACAGAGTTTTAAACTACTGATTAGAAGGTAAAACATTTTATAAATTAACCCCAGAGCTCAGATGTAAGTATATAAACCACTTTATGTAGCAGGATAATGATATTAATATTCATGCACAAACAACTGTGCTCCACCCCAACTGGGCAACCACTCCAGGAATGAAATGAACTAGTTGAAATAACATGAAAAGAAATTGCTATATAATTATGTGTTAAGCAACATAGTCACATGGAATTTTGGCAAGCGAATAAATTTCAGGCTGATATTTTCCCAAAAAGTATGTCTTTTCATGTCACCATCAGACATGTCTCCAGGTTTGAGCTGCCCAGGGTTTTGGTGATTGGATTTTTCTACCCATTTATTGTGGGAGAATTATAACTGTATTTTCTGTGTCTTCCATTCTCAGGATATTCAGTTTATCACTGAGAAAATTCCATTTAACTTAATTTGGAGAAAACTGAAGGAGAAATTGTTTAAAAGATGTATCCTTAGAAAGAAAAAATATAAACACTGGAAGAGATAGTCTTCTTAAAATCACTGGTTATACACACAAGGAGCCATGATACATAGAGACTCAGTAACTTAACCCAAGTTCATGGCAAAGGGAGGCCAAGAACCCAGGCCTCTCAAATCTCTGCCAAATAATCCCCCTATTGAATCACTTTATCTCCTTAGTAGGACTTTTTATTTAAGAGAAGGAAGGAGGAATTTCAGAGTTGTGCTGGATCACACCCAAGCTCTACCTAACTTGGTATTCTTTTTCTAAGAGGCAGGCTTTCTTAAGGCTCTTCTTGAAGAGGGTTAACTTGTTAATCCCAATGTCCATCTTAAAGCTTAGATTTCTAATAAAGTTAAAGAAAAAAAGTAGCAAACTTTCCTAATTAAGTGTGGAATTTCTGGAGCCTCCAACAAGGTTGAATTGCCTCCTCAGTCTGACTTAAGAAAAACCCCACACCAGCTACTCACTGGGTCTGCTAGATGCCTTCCATCTCTGTCATATTTTACATTACCCATGTGCCCCAGCCACAGAAGACATGAGTCTCAGTGATTATAATATTTCTGTCCATACCTTCTTTCTCTGTTTTTCCCAGTAGATCTAGGCAGAGTTCAAGATTAGGGTTATACAACAGAAAACACTTCTTTCTTCTTGAGATGGTGTCCAGGATGGATGAATCTGGAGTATGTCTTTCCTGGAGAACCTCAAACCATTATTACAAGGATTAGAATCAATAGAAAAGAGAATTAGGACTCTTGGAGTTGTTACAGTCAGGCCTGTGTTCTAATTTAAAACTGCAGAATGGTGCTTTCAATATCTTCTCTGGATATATTTCCAGACAGTGATTTACTGGCAAATGTTTAGCAAGTGCTCTAAGAAAAAAAAAGTCTTTATATATACATGATACACAAATTTATTATAAATTTTACTGATATAAGGATGTGTATTATACAATTTATAAATAATAACAAAGTATGCAATACTGCCATGTATAAGTATATTCATATAGGTGATTGATTCTCACAGAATATTTTCATTGGTTCTTGCCAAACTCTTTTATCAACAGACAAACTTTGGTTGCAAGGGATGAACAAATATAGTTCTGGCATGAATGTTGGTTGATATTTTTATTTACATTAATAATTAGGATGAAAGTGAAACAAGGACATAGGTTGGAACTTCACTCATTCAACAACAACAACGTGAGCAAATTATTTGATAAATCAAATGATTTTCAAATACTAGCAGAATGTTTCCCACTCTTGCTATTTGCAATGTAATGGTGACAGACATGCACACTATTAAGTTTAATATGCACTATTTATCTTTTCTCTATCATTCTCTTAATTCTACACAATTAACAAAACAATAAATCAAGTCCTGATTTGTAGCATTTGCTGATTTCCATAATGTAAATACTCCTATCATGACTGATTTCAAGCTATCAAAGTGATATCACTGAAAATGGAGTTGGGAAAAGATGTTCTGGAGCACATCATTGCATAATATTTCTACCATATAGACACAATAAATGTAAAGAACCTCAAGAGCTTAGATAATAGTAAAATGTCATAAAATAATTAAAAGGTGATGACTTTTGAATATTTATTACTTTTATTTTAATATACTTTATTTAGTTTATATAATTTAATATTTAATGATGACTGTGCTATTAATAAACTTCCTGAATATTTAATAGTCATCTCTTACAGGCTGGTACAAGCTGGTTCTAACATACTACTGGTTCTAGGTACCAATGTATTACTCTTAGAGAAAGGTCTCAAACAGCAGTCAAGCTCTTTATAACCACTGAGATCAGAAATCCAGAAAGAGTCTTACGGGGCTAGAATCAAGGTGCCTGCAGGGCTAGTTTCTTCCAGAAACTCCAAGGTACAATTCATTTCCTTGACTTTTCCAACTTCTAGAAGCCACCAGCATTTCTTGGCTTGTTGCCCTTCCTCACATCATTTCTACTTCTTGTTCCCTTTGTCACATTTCCTACTACTGACGCTGATCTTCCTGCCTCCCTCTTATAAAGACCCTTGTAAGTACATTAGGTCCACCTGGATAATACAGGCTAATATCCCTGTCTCAAGATCCTTAACTTAACCGCATCTGTAAAGTGATTTTTATCATATAAGGTAACATATTCACAGGTTCCAGGGATTGGGACATAGACATCTCTGAGGGACCATCATTCAGCCTACCACACTCAACTGCAAGAAATTTTTAACAATCCTTATAGAGAAAAATCAGCTAAATTTCTTGTCTCATTGAGAAAAAGAAAAATGTTAGTTAGTCTAAATCAAGTCCCTTCTGCAATAGAGTTTTAAATGACGGCAAAAATGAGTTTGGCTGCTTGAAGAGTTTTTTTATTATAATAATTTACAAATCTCATTAAGCTTTGTTATTGTTTTCTCAATCCTAAATGCACAGCTGTCGCCAGAATGGCAAGCACAAGTTAGAGGCTGTGAAAAATCACTTCTGGGAAGACTTTCTGACTCTTTTTTGATATTTATAATGGGATTTTTTTCTTGACTGATTCTTATATAATGATTAGGTGCCATAAATTGTTGTCTAGCTAATGGGAAAAAAGTGAAATATAAAGTTCAGATTCATTTTTCTAAATCACAAAAGGAACTCTCCTAGATCACCCCAAAATAAGTATTGTTTACCCAAACACATACACACAAGAACTACATTTAATCTTCAAATTTAAGATGCAAGTTTAGAAAATACTCAGATCCTATTTCTGCCCTAATCACATTACAAATTGGTCCTTTGCTAATGAGTCATTTGGTCACTTAATGGCAATTGTAAAATTAAATTTAGCTATAAGAGCTATCATCAGTGCAACCATCTTTCACAAGTAAAGCACTCAGCTAAAATTATGACAATTTTATATGTGGCAATGATCATCAACAGTTGCTCTAAATTTACAATCAATTACAAATCAACTATAACTGTGAATGTAAGGCGCTCAGTATTGGTTCTTCCTAGCAGACATGATAGTAAGAAATATAAATGAAAACAGTAAAGAGTGACTTACAGACTCACAAGACTGGTTTTCTATATCACTCAAACATCTGCCTCCCCATTTTATGGAAGCTTTTATTAAAACATAATCTGAAAGATTACCAGAAACAGCCATTCTGTTGTTGTTGTTTATAAAAATATCAAATTCTTTTTGCAAATTCATGTCAAGTAATTGAATTCTATGTGCTACATACTAATTGATTACAGAGGAGGTTCACCTAAAATTGTGCTATGTGTCAAAGGAAGCCCTATATATAATTTTTTTAAATAGCATAAGTTATACTCAAAAAGCACTTATTATAGTGATTTCATTTTGAACATATAGTTATGTACTGCACAAAGACATTTTGGTCAACAGTAAAATGCATATATGACAATGGTCCCATAAGATTATAATGGAGCTGAAAAATTCCTATTGCCTAGTGACACTGTATCCATCATAACATCACAGTGCAATGCATTACTCACACATTTGTGGTAATACCGGTATAAACAAACCTGCACTGTCAGACATATAAAAATATAACCCATATCATTATGTACAGTATATAATACTACTATGTTACTGGTTTATGTATTTACTATATTATACTTTTTCTTATTATTTTATAGTGTACTCCTTCTACTTATACAAAAATTAACTGTAAAACAGCCTCAGGCAGGTCCTTCAGCAGGCATTCCAGAAGAAGGCATTGTTATCATAGGAGATGACAGCTCCTTGCATGTTATTGCCCCTGAAGACCTGCCAGCGGGACAAGATGTGGAGGTGGAAGACAGTGATATTGATAATCCTGACCCTACAGAGACCTAGACTAATGTGTGTGCTTGTGTCTTAGTTTCTAAAAAAAAAGAAAAAAATGTATAAGAAGTTAAAAAAAAATTAAAATAGAAAAAGCTTACAAGATAAGGATATAAAGAAAGAAAATATTTTTGTACAACTGTACAATGTATTTGTGTTTTAAGCTGAGTCTTATTACAAAAGAGTCAAAAAGTTAAAAAAATTAAAGTTTATAATATAAAAAAATTATAGTCAGCTAAGATTAATTATTGAAGAAAGAATGTTTTATAAATTTAATGTAGACTAAGGGTACAGTGTTTATAAAGTCTACAGTAGTGCACAGTAATGTCCTAGGCCTTTACATTCACTTATTACTCACTCCCTCACTCACCCAGAGCAACTTCTGCTCCTTCAAGCTTCATTCATGGTAAATGCCCTATACAGATGTACCAATTTTTACCTTTTATACCTTATTTTTATTGTATCTTGTCTATGTTTAGATACACTTACATACACAAATATTTTACATTGTTTTACAATTACATACAGTATTCAAACGTGCTATAAGGTTTGTAACATCTAAATTGGGAAAGAAGAGGTCAAATTATCCCTTTTGCTGACAATATGATCTTACATCTAGAAAAATCCTAAAGACTCCACCAAAAGACTCCTAGAATGGATGAATAAATTCAGTAAAGTCTCAGGTTACAAAATTAATGTACATAAATTAGTAGCATTTCTACACAATAACAGTCAAGCTGAGAGTCAAATCAAGAACTCAATAGCATTTATAATAGCTTAAAAGAAAAGAAAATATCTAGTAATATACTAACCAAGGAGGTGAAAGATCTCTACAAGGAGAACTACAAAACACTGCTGAAAGAAATCATAGATGACACAAACAAATGGAAAAACACCCCATATTCGTGGATTGCAAGAATCAACATTGTGAAAATGTCCATACTGCCCAAAGTGATTTACAGATTCAGTGTAGTTCCTATTAAAATGCCAACATCATTTTTCTCATAACTAGAAATTCAGAGTTTTGACTCAGTATTGCCTGCTGATCTCATACTTCAAGAGTGGAATAAATGACTAAATGATGACAGGAGTTGAATGAGTTAGCTAGGAAAGCCAACATAGGATCAATATTACTACTACTAAGGTAAAAGAGAGTGCGACTAATTAGGTGCCTCTTAATACTTAGAACAAGCCACAAAAGGAGAGTTTGAATTAATCTCAGAATGCCTAATGACAAAAACAAATTTTATTATAAAAGTTCATGGCTTCCTAAATTGCTGTATCTAGTGCATACTGCTAAAGCTGCCATAACAAAATACCACAGACTAAGTAGCTTATACAACATAAATTTATTTTCTCACAGTTCTGGAGGTTAGAAGGCCAAAATCAAGGTATCTCCAGGTTTGGTTCCTTCTGAGGCCTCTCTCTTGGCTTACAGATGTCTGCCTCCTCACTGTGTCTTGATATGGTTGTCTCTCTGTGCGCACACGTCTGGTGTCTCCCCACGTGTTCAAATTTTTTCTTCTCTTTATAATACACCAGTCATGTTGGATTAGAGCCCACCCTAAAGACTTCATTTTCATTTAATCACCTCTTAAAAGACTTTATCTCCAAAGTTACATTCTGATGAACTAGAGGTTAGGACTTCAATATATGAATTTGGAGGAAACACAATTCAGCCCATAAGATACATGGCCCAAATCCCCATTAAGACTAAAAGAAATTATTCTCCCAGAAGTTGTAAGTACTGCCAGGACACAGCCTTCAGCTGTCAGACCATTTAAGGAATAGCCTTGCTTGGAAAGTCTCCTTCCCCAAGGCCACATCCTCTTTTCAAAGTAGTTCATATCCAAAAACTGATCAATACAATACTGCAAAGGCCTACTCCCTTGCCTTAACCTGGGAGGAATTTGAAAACCACTCCTATGGGGTCAACCGAGACTTCTGTTGCAACTGCATCACATATCAAACTCTCCCTCTGCCCAATCCTGCTTCCTCCTCTTCTATTGGTTGGATTTCAGGAGTACTCCCTCATGCATTTTCTACACACTAATCTCCATCTCTGAATCTGCTTCCTAGGGAACCCAACCTGTGTCTTTTCTGAAGGAGAATCCTGATGACATTGAAAAAAATAAGTAGAGGCAAATCTGATTAGTCTGTTATATTATTTATAAAATCACAGAAAATGATATTCTACAAAAGATATGGAAATGGGATGGAGTGTTTGGGTTTCTTTAAAATAATAGTACTTTGCATAAATTATTTATTATAAGTAAGAAATTTCAGTCCTTTATAAGCTGTTTGCATAAGTTATTACATTTAGATATTCTCTAAGAGATGTTTATTTAAACTGTCACTGAAGTATGAAGTTTTTGGCTATCAATAAATTTTCCCCCAGGTGTAAGTGAGAGGAGTATATGGTACTCAATAGAACATGAATAAAACAAGGAAACTGCCCAAGGATGCAAAAATTCTGATCTAGTCAACTTTTTCCAGAGTAGCAGATGTGGTCACATATTCTCATCTTGGTTGCTGATAGATGCTTGTGAGTATACAACCTTCCTGTTGTTGCCAATGGACACTTATTGAGACTGAATTTCTAAAGGGCTAGAGTCAAAAGCTTTCTCTCCAGGCCAAAATGGAGAACCCAGCACTGTCAAACAGATAGTGTAAGGAAATTGACTGGTAAACAATTCATTTGTTTACTTCCCTCGAGAACACAACTGAGCCTCTAAAGTCAACAAAAGCATATTTCTCCCTTCAGTTACAGAATGTTCTCCAGAAGTAGCCAACTCCTCACTCCTATTCCACTTCTCAGATTATGAGCAACTACTATACTTATTTAGCCATGATATTATGATATTTTGCCTCCATGGTTTTTGTTATTGTGAATTAATCCAAATCATGGTTTGACTTTCAATATGACCTGTAAGAAAATAATATAATTAGGTAGCTTTGCTAGTTCACTATGTGGCCTATTGGTTAAAATTAGATAGCTTCTGTCATGAGAGATATTCATGCTATTAACAAATCCCTCTATATCATCACAA
>VBSM01000413.1:22242099-22335152 GCA_008086735.1 Cheirogaleus medius
AAAAAAAAACACCGTAGGGGTGAGAATAGATCAGCACTGAGTCTTTAATGAATGAGCCAAAATTTCCTTCATTTGACTTCCTGTTAAATAAAGTATTTTAATGAATGTGGTCAGGTGTTCTATTCTTGGAGTTACATATCATTGTTAAAAGATGGACTTACAGAGGAGGAAGACAATATTTCCAGTACATGTAATTTATGAGTAAACCTTGCATAGTATTATTAACAAGTCTATCAGTCAAGTCTCCAGAAATAATCACTTAAAATATCAGGCACAGAGAATATATGAAGTAGAGAATGCTGTCAGAGGAGGTCAAATATCTAGAATCTATACAGTACCAATGCTTCTCAAACCAGCTTATGGGCAAAGACCAGTTTTTTGTTTTTATTTCCAATTCATTTTTTATATTGGTGATGGACTGATAGTTTTGGTTCATTTCATATTCAAGTAGAGAGGCCTCCAAAGATATATGGTGTTTTGACAATGTCAAATTTCTATATTTCTATTCATTGACTCAGTTTCTCTTATATTACTGCAGGCTAGTAACAAGCAGTTTGTGAAGCTGCACAAGTCTGTGGTCAATACTCTGAACAGCACAGCTCTCTGTGTAATCCATGGGCCACTGAAAGGAAGATATAAACTTCACAGCATAGGATCTCTAACTTACTGCAGAAAAAAATGAAAAAAATATGTAAAAACAAATCGTCTTATATGAGCTCAAATGCTTAAAATTTATCTCCCTAATATTACCAAAGATTAACATGACAATCCACATACTTACTTCTAATTTATTTTTTTAGTAATATGTCTCAAGTGTATATGGACATAAATATTTAACAATAAAAAAATCATTTTCTAAAACCCATTTCTTTTTAAAATTCTAAGAGAATTTTGATAGGTCAGTGTTAGCTCAGTATTTGGGACATATTATGTGTTCTAGCTTCTGTGCTAGAGATTGGACTTGCTTAGCTTGTTATGGAGAAGCTCCCTATGTAGAATCCCATCCAGACAAATATCAGATAGGGACATTAGTCACTAGAAGAAAAGTCACAAGACCGCTAGAGCACCTGTGAGCGTAGTTCCCATAGTGACACTACCAGTATGAAGTAGGCCAATTTCAACTGTGTTGCTGCACTAGAAATGATCAGTTCCCACTGGCTTCTGTGAGCAAAGGCTTTATTACTGTTGTCCTGCAGAAGTACATCAATCATTAGGTTAAACTTGCAGGCAGGGCCATGCATTTGGTCTGTGCTATGCACAGGCTTAGACAAAGATGAGTTTTCACAATGTCACGTATCACATCACATGAATTAGTGAAGTATTCTTGTGATATAGATCATTTTTCTGATTAAAGAAAAAAATAACTTTTCTGGCTGACTAGTTCATATGATTAAAGTCAACAAGCAGCTCTTTCAAACAGTGTGTGTCAGTTGACTGGTCAATACGAAGTGTCATGCATTTCATTGGGATCAGTTTTGACCCTCGAATATTTTGGAATGACAAATCATAATTCCAAATCTTTCCTCAACAACCAAATAAAATGAATTATAGCCAATCAATGTGTTTTGATGGCACAATCCACAGGCTGACAAGTCTGAAGGAGAGTAAGAAAATATTGGAATGAAATAGCCAGAAGTCATATTCTAAATGGGATTGGTTTTAATGGGAAATCTTGTAGAGAATATATAATTAATATGCTTAGTTAAAGGAAAGCCGTACACACAATACATGCTCAGCTAAAATTAAAGTTTCAGAGAGGACCACAAAAGAACCAGAAATCTAATAACAAATGGCAAGAGAAAGTCCTTACCTATCAACAATAACATTGAATGTGAGTGAACTAAACTCTGCAATCAAAAAACATAGAGTGGATGAATGGATAAAAAAATAATATGCAACTAAATGTTGTCTACAAGAAACCACTTCACCCATAACAACACACATAGACTGAAAATAAAGGAATGGAAAAAGATATTCCATGCAAACAGAAATCAAAAAAGAGCAGGAGTAGCCACACTTCTATCAGATAGAGATTTAAAGACAAAAACTATAAAAAGAGAAAAAGAAGGTAATTATATAATTATAAAGGGGTCAATTCAGCAAAAGGATATAATAATTCTAAATATATATGCACCCAACACTGGAGCACCCAGATATATAAAGCAAATATTATCAGAGCTAAAGAGAGAGAGAGACCCCAATAAAATAATTGTTGGACTCCGCAACACTCCATTTTCAGCATTGGACAGATCATCCAGACAGAAAATTAACAAAGAAATATTGGACTTAACCTACACTATAGACCAAATGGACCTAAAAGATATTTACAGAATGTTTCATACAGCAGCTACAGAATACATGTTCTTTTTCTCAACTCATGGAACACTCTCAAGGATAGACCATATGTCAGGCCACAACACAAGTATTAAAAAATTCAAAAAAGTGAAACCATACCAGTATTTTCTCTGACTATAATGGAATAAAACTAGAACTCAATAACAAGAGAAATAATGGAAATTATACAAACACCTGGAAATTAAACAATATATATGCTCCTAAATGACCAGTGGGTCACTAAAGAAATTAAGAAGGAAATTTAAAACTTAAAAATTTCTTGAAACAAATAAAAATGAAAGCACAACATATCAAAACCAAGGTGAGGCTGGGCGCAGTGGCTCATGCCTGTAATCCTAGCACTCTGGGAGGCCAAGGCGGGAGGATCGCTCAAGCTCAGGAATTCGAAACCAGCCTGAGCAAGAGCGAGACCCTGTCTCTACTAAAAAAATAGAAAGAAATTAATTGTCCAACTAAAAATATATAGAAAAAATTAGCCGGGCATGGTGGCACATGCCTGTAGTCCCAGCTACTTGGGAGGCTGAGGCAGAAGGATTGCTTGAGCCCAGGAGTTTGAGGTTGCAGTAAGCTAGGCTGATGCCACACCCGGGCAACAGAGCAAGACTCTGTCTAAAAAAAAAAAAAAAAAAAAAAAAAACCTAGGTGATACAGAAAAACCAGTAATCAGAGGAAAATTTATACCAATAAGTGCCTACATCAAAAAATGTAGAAAAGCTTCAAAAACCAAAACCTAACAACACATCTCAAAGAACTAGAAACACAAGAACAAATCAAACCCAAAATTAGTAGAAGAAATGAAATCATAAAGATCAGAAAAGAAATAAATGAAATTGAAACCCAAAAAACAATACAAAAGATCAACAAAATGAAAAGTTGGTTTTTGAAAAGATAAACAAAGTTGACACACCTTTAGCCAGCCTACCTAAAAAAAAGAGAGAGAAAGACGCAAATAATAAAATCAGAGATGAGAAAGGAGACATTACAAAAGATACTGCAGAAATCCAAAGTATCATTAGAGACTACTATGAGCAATGATATGCCAATAAATTGGAAAGTCTAGAAGAAATAAATAAACTACTAGACACCAACAACCTACCAAGATTGAACCAGGAAGAAATCTAAAACCTGAATGAACCAATAACAGTAATGAGACAGAAGCAGTAATAAAAAGTCTCCCATCAAGGAAAAGTCCAGGACCCAATGGCTCAATGTAGTACTGGATGGTCTAGCTAGAGCAATCAGACAAGGCAAAGAAATAAAAGGCATCCAAATTGCAAAGAAAGAAGTCAAATTATCCTTGTTTATAGATGATATGATCTTATGCCTAGAGAGACTTAAAGAATCCCCAAAAATCTGTTAGTACCAATAAACAAATTCAGTAAATTTGTAGGACACAAAATCAACATACAAAAATCAATACCAATTCTAAATGCCGAAAACAAACAATGTGAAAAAGAAACCAAGAAAGTAATCCCATTTACATTAGCTACAAATGAAATAAAATGCCTAGGAATAAACTTAACCAGAAGTGAAAGATCTCTATAATAAAAACTATAAAAGATTGATGAAAGAAATTGAAGAGGACACAAACAAATGGAAAGATATTCCATGTTCATAGATTAGAAGAATCAATATTGTTAAAATATCCATACTACCCAAAGAATCTACTAATTCCATGCAATCTCCAACAAAATACCAATGACATTCTTCACAGAAATAGAAAAAAATAACCCTAAAATGTATATGGAATCACAAAAGACCCAGAATACAAAAAGCCATCCTGAGCATAAAGAACAAAACACAAGGAATCACATTACCTGACTTCAAATTATACTAGAGAGCTGTAGTAACCAAAATAGCATGGTGATGGTATAAAAACAGACAGACCAATGGAACAGAATCCAGAATCCAGAAATAAATCCACGCATCTATAGTGAATTTATCTTTGGCAAAGTTACCAACAACATACAGTGGGGAAAGGACAGTCTCTTCAATAAATGGTGCTGGGAAAACTGGATATCCATATGCAGAAGAATGAAACTAGACCCTTCTCTCTCATGTGTAAAAATCAAATTAAAATCCAATAATAACTTAAATCTAAGACTTCAAACTACAAAACTACTAAAAAAAACTTTGGGAAAATATAAGTGCAAAAAAAAAATTTTTTTTAAATAAAGTTATTTTTCAGACATGTTTTCATATAAATTGTTGACTTCTAAAATGTTCAGAATTATCTATTAAAGTTAAAAGTAAGATAAAATTATATTTAATTAATATCAATGCAGAATTTTTATTTTAAAATTTAACTGAATCTTACTAAATATTGGTAAGAACATATTTGCAATTCTAGCACTCACTTTCAAACTAGTTCTTTCATATTATGTCTAGACTTACACACATACACATTTAAGAGTAGTATTATGAATTCTTTAATACTGCAAAATACAGCCCAGATGCCCTGTGCTAATGTTGAGAGTACTGAGCTGAGAATCCCTCTGAAACAAAAACTGGAACAGAGAGAGATGCTCCTAGGAAAGAATACTTTAATAATCTATTGCAGTAATATTAACTAAGGGGAAAGATTCAACAATTTATTTAAATTTTGTTCTTTTTACATAAGTACTTCTATTTTGGACATCATCCCTACACTCTGAAACATTGGTAATGAAGAAACCCACAAATTTTCACAAAAATTGGACACAGTTACCTTTTGTCCCGAATGATCAGGGTATACAAAGACACATTTCCCTAGAGTCCTGCAGATGCTAACGTAAGAGGGATATTTCAGGTTATGGGTTTGCCCTGCCAATGCATAACACTAGAGCTCAGGTAAGAGAGACCACATTTGTAATTAAATGTATTTACTTTCGTGTATGTTTGGGACGTGTGAGATCTCTAAAATGAAGAGCTCAAAGCAAGAGCCCTTTCTGCCCAATTTCAAGGTCATACTATGCCTTGAAGTAGAACATCTTCTGCCTAGAGGAAGGAGGACATTATTTTAGTCTACACACACAAAGAAACATCTCACTAAGGCTTGAGCTTGTGGGTTGCATTTGCCCAAAAGGCATTACTTTTTTCTAAACATCATATGAGCTAATGAAGGTCCTCAGAAAACCAAACACTGTGCTTGGTTTTAAAAATCTAGAAAATTTTATTTTATTTTGGCATATATATAGCTTTTTTAATTAAAAAATTTGTTCAGAATAAAAACTTTAAATTGAATTAAAATGAAAATTTTCAATTATCTTTTTAGAACAGTATCTTTCATTTTTAAATATCTTTTTTTTCAGAATTGTTTTCTATTACAATAAAACAAAACTATATTATAATACTGCCTTCTTTAAACTTACTAAAGCTGATTTAAAGGAAAGATGCATTTTTTCCTTTGGATAAATGCCTAGTAGTGGGATTGTTAGATGCTTTTTTATTAACCCCTTGTCAGATGAGTAGCTTGCAAATATTTTCTCCCATTCTGTGAATTGTCTTTTCACTTTGTTGAATGCTTTCTTTGCTGTGCTGGAGCTTTTTAGGTTGATGTGATTCTATTTGTCCAATTTTGTTTTGGTTGCCTATGCTATGGGAGTATTACTCAAGAAGTCCTTGCCCAGACCAATATCCTGAAGAGTTTGCCCAATGCTGGTCAGGTAGGAGGGGTGGAGCAGGTTCAGGGGCAAACCCACAGCTAATGGAAACAGGGCACACTCTATGGGGGAAGGACACACTTATAGCCCTGGTTTGGGTGAGGCAAACGCATTTCATGTAACCAAAATATTTGTACCCCAATAATATCCTGAATTAAAAAAAGAAAGAAAATTAAATGGTTCAAAGCTATGTTTCAAAATGTAACAATGTCAAGCAAAGGAATCCAACTACCTATTTAACCAAGATTCCAATAGCTGTCACCTCTTCCCCTACATTGTTCTCTCAAGTCATAGGAGACTGTCAAAAAGTTTTCCTTTGAATATTTTTCAATTAAAAAGCACATTAATCATTTGGACTTCTAAATCTGTTATACTAATCAGCAAATTTGCTTTAGCAGCCTTCAAATTGGCTCAGTTAGACTTCCCAGGAGAGGGTCTAAGGAACACAAAACCCCTCTTCCCTTAGGTCTCGCTCAACTGGAAAAAGTCCTCACATTGTTTTTATGTTCATAGTTTAACTAAAGACAGACACATTAATAAATCTGAGTTTAAACTTATCCCTATCATTTAGATGTATCCTCTGCTTTACAGCATATTTGTAAATGTGTCATTGCAATTTTGGTTTCCAAAGAATGCTTAATATATGCTTAACAATATTCCCTTAGTCACTGGAAATCTTATTCCTTGTATTTAGATTAACTTTCATAAAGCCAATTTATATAAATTCAATATATATTTGTATTTTAAAAGACCAAATCATTATAGTAAAACAGGTCTTATATTAATGGTCTGATATTGTCATAAGTAATACCTTGGCTAATGTTTGATGTGTTAATAATAGAAAAATCTATATTAACAAACACTATCTACATGTACCAGATGTTCTATTGAAGGTTATCTTAGTCTCCTGCCAGAATCCTTTAGGATATTCAATATCAATTATTCTGGCAAAATTGTGATTATAGGAAATGAGAGAAAGAGTTATTCTGTCCTAGACACATTGAGCACATACCGCACCTCACTTAGTAGTGGTGATGTGTGTTCCCTGGTACTTATCTTTGAAGAAGAATCAGACTTTTACTAGAAGATAATTCAAATGCCTGCTTCCCATTTAAGCACTAAAAACCATTTACATACAAGACGGTTATTTATCATTAGACTAATCCCATAGAGCTAAAGAATAACTCCACTTTGACAAGGAAAATGTTAGGCTAAAGTAGCAGTGTCTATAAGAAAAATAAAATTCAAAATAAATTAAAGTAAAATTTTCTGCATGTTAGTTACATAAAGAAAAAAATTGAAAGATTTATAAGAAACATTATTACTCAGAATTATTGATTCTGGGACAAGAAATGAATGAGAAATTTGATGGCAAAAAAGTGTTACAATAGTTTTATATAATATATATAAATATATATATTTAATGTAGTTTGTTGATTTAAATAAATACCAATATCAAATTTTTTATTTTTATGAATTCTAATAACCTTCACAAAATATGATTTTTATTAGCACATACATATATTTAATTTTTGTTATTTCTTAGTATATAATGTTCAAAACTCCTGTAGGTATTTAGAATAAAAGTTTTACTGAGTTAAATTTGGCAGTTCACAAATCAATTATATCATGAATGAAAATTGATAGTAATAAAATTTACTAAGTTATACATGTTTTAAAGGCAATTACTCTCATGTACACATAATAATCAATGCAATTTATTCTTCATAAAATTGTAATGAGTGCTAGGCATGGTGGCTCACATCTGTAGTCCCAGCTACCCACGAGGCTGAGGCAGGAGAACTGTTTGAGCCCAAATGTTCTAGGCTACAGTGAGCTATGCTCAGGCCACTACATTCCAGCCTAGGTGACAGAGAGAGACCCTGTCTCTGAAAAAAAAAATAATAATAATAAGGAATCATGTAGTCAAATGGTTCTCATAGTTTTCTCAAACATACTGTCTATTAATTATTTTTTACTCCATCAATAATTATTTGTTGTATATAAGATACTATCAGATATTATAAAAGGTTCCAAAAGAAGTGTTTCTTCTTATTTTTATTTTCTGGAGGTTTATGTTGCTATTATTGGACTTTTGTCTTGTTTTTTACCATTTAGTCAATAATACAGTGTGAAGTTTGGAAGTATTTATCCTAACCCCTTCATTTAAGTTACGCAGTAACGTAATATCATTCGTAAAGGTTACTATTCTGAGAACTAGGAAGTCTGGCATCAGTCTATGGTAACCCTTTTGTCTTAATGAAGCACTATTCTCATCTTACTGTGAAGTGGCTTTAATCGTCTACATTACATCAAATGGCAAATTGATAACAAATTTATGATACTTTTATTCAATATGACTCTATCTTCAAATGTTTGGCCTCAAGTTTTTTTTCTGATCCAACACTGTATATAACCTTTTACATAGTGCCATTTTTTTCTCCAAAGAGTTAAAAATGTTTTAGAAATCAAAAATTATTTGAACCCAACAAATGCCAAAGATATAAATAGTTAGTGAGAGAAATCAAGAATGCATCAGTCACCGCACCGAAGACAGGACTGGGAGAGACCTGTGGATCATTCAGTCTAATCCACTGTGAAATGATTTTATTTTACATTAAATGCATGCTTGCATACTAACAATGCTGTCTGAGAGTATGCTCCATAATCAGTCTGACATAAACCAAGTTAAATCATCTTTCTTCTTAGATATTTTTCTCTCCTCATCATGATAATGCATTTCTAGAACATTGTTTCCCTTTCTACAATTGTATTTTTAACTTGGGAAAGCAGCATAATGTAACTGATGTTCACAGACTCTGGAATAGAACTAGGTTTTAAATTCCAATTCAGCTATTCACTGACTGTTTAGCCTCAGTAATTTACTAATACATTCATTGATTCAATGCACCATAGTTACTAAAAACATGCATATTCCAGGCACTGTTCTAGGTTTTGAGGTATAGCAATAATAAAAAGGGTAGAGTGACATCCCTATTAAAACCTGAGTTCTAATGACCTAATGCACTCTGGAATGTAGGAAATGAGGAAATATCTACCTAAGGGTTAGTACAAAGATCAAACATGTCATTGTCTTTTAATGTGAATATGTTAAAGTATGTTACATATGGTCTCCCAGGCTTTAGTCCCTAGCCAGCTTCCTTACCCAGGCCCAGTGCTCTTCTTAATCATTTTCAGACTGGGAGACAAATGTACATTGTGAATAATCCATGGAAGAAGCATCTGGTCCCATCAAAACCCAGTAGCCAAGTGGTGACCCAACCAAGCCCAGTGTTTTCCATGAGATTTCTCCAGGACAGGAGGCAAGTTCAGGTCAGCAATTATCCCTCCCAAATAGAGGGAACATATGGCCTTGTCCATCTCCAGCATCCAAATGGCAACCCAACTTAGCCTTCATGATCTTCTTAAGGCTACTCTAGGCCAGGAGGCAAGCCCAAGTCCATGCATATCTATGAAGCATAGCCCTTGACCCTGCACACATTGAGTGGCCAAGTAGAAACCTCAGAGACAACCCAGCACACAGCCCTGCCCAGCTATGGGTTCTGAATGACAGTATTATCCTGTCAGAGAAGACAATCTTCAACACTGTCTGATCAGAAGTGATTGCAGAGCCCATCCAACAATTTTATCTGACCCCAGGGTCAAGACAGTGGTCTTACAGGACTGTGGAACACACCCAATAGTTCTATTTGACCTCTGAGCACACGCAGCAGCCAAACCCAGATAGAGAACCTGACACCAATCTGCCTGTTGAAAATCATAAGCAGTGGGCCAATCCAGAATCTCAAACTAGGCAAAATAGTGAAGGTCTATCACCACCAGAGAACATTTGCAAAGGCTGGTAGATGTGGTCATTTTCTGAAATGTTCAGGCACAAATGCAAAGAGACAAGGATTATGAAAAATCAGAAAAATAAAACACCATTGAAAGAAATTAAGTTTCAATAATTGACCCTGAAGCAATGGAGATCTATGAAATGACTGACAAAGAATTCAGAATAATCCTCTTAAAAAGTTGAGAGAACTATTAGAAAACATGGAGATAAAATTAATATTTGGAAAACAATTCATGAGTATAAGATGTTTCATTTAAGCCTCATGGTAACCACAAAACAAAACACTATAGGGGTAGCACAAAAAAAAATTTTAATAAAAGGATTCAAAAACATACCACCACAAAAAAACATCAAAACACAAAGGATGACAGAAAGAGAGGATGAAAGAAACAAAGACCTACAAAAACACCAGAAAACAAATTACAAAATGACAGTAGCAAGAACTTATCTATATTTATATTTACTTTGAGTATGAGAAATGAGGAGTTTGACAAAGAAATAGAACCAATAACATATGAAATCCTAGGGATAAAGAATAGAATAACTCAAATAAAAAAATGCAATAAAAAGCTTCAATAGCAAACTTGGCCAAGAAGAAGAAAGAACCAGTGAGCTCAAAGATAGAACATACTAAATTATCCAAGCAAAGGAGTAAAAATAAAAAAGAATAAAAAAAGACCTATGGGAATTTGGGGACATAATCCTTTGAAAAATATGAGTTCCAGAAGAATAAGAGAGAGAATTGGCCCAGAAAGCATATTTAATAATATGCATATTTAATAATAGCACTTTGGGAGGCCAAGGCAGGAGGGTTGCTTGAGGTCGTGAGTTTGAGACTAGCCTGAGCAAGAGTGAGACCCAGTCTCTACAAAAAATAGAAAAATTGCCAGGCATGGTGGCACATGGCTGTAATCCCATCTACTTGGGCAGCTAAGGCAGAAGGATTGTATGAGCTCAGGAGTTTGAGGTTGCAGTGAGTTATGATGATGTCACTGCACTCCAGTCAGGGTGAAAGAGTGATACTCTATCGAAAGAGGGAAGGAAGGAAGGAAGGAAGGAAGGAAGGAAGGAAGGAAGGAAGGAAGGAAGGAAGGGAGGGAGGGAGGGAGGGAGGAAAGAAAGAACATAGGGAGGGAGGGAAAATAGTAGCTGAAAATTTTCCAAATATGGGGACAGATGTCAACATTTAGGTTAAGGAAGCCCAGATGTCTCCAATTAAATTTAACCCAAAAAGGAGTTCATGAAGACACATAATAGTTAAATTATCAAAAATCAAATACAAAGAATATTGAGAATAGTGAAAGATAAGAAACATCAAAAGCAAGGAAGTTCAATATGGCTATCAGCATATTTCTCAGCAAAACCTCATCAGGCCAGGAGTGAGTGAGATGATATACTCAAAATGCTCAAAAATAAAAGGAAATACCAAACAAGAATACTGAGCAAATCTATCTAGAAATGAGAGAGAAATAAAAACATTCCCAGAAAAACAAAAACTAAGGAAATTCATCATTGCTAGGCCTGCTTTACAAAAATTGCTAAAGGGAATTCTTTAAGCTGAAATGAAAAGTTGATAATTAATAACTAAAATCATATGAAATAGAAAATTCGATGGTATAATGAGTGCATATCCATATTCAGAATTCTCTAATATTGTAAGGGTGATACATAAAGCAATTTTATCTCTACTATAAAAGTTAAAAGACAAAACTATCAAAAAGAACTATACCAACAATAATTTGCTCATGTCTACAAATTACAAATGTAAATTTTGAGATCAAAATCATAAAAAGTCATAGGGAATTAGTGAAAGTATAGAGTTTTTCGATGTGATTGAGTTGCTATCAGTCTAAAATAGTCTATAATAAAGATATTTTATTCAAGTCTCATGATAACTACAAAACAAAATATTATAGGAGTAGCATAAAACATTTTTTAATAAAATAATTCAAAGCACACCACCACAGAAGACCATCAAAATACAAAGGAAGACAGCAAGAGAGGAAAAAAGAAACAAAGGGCCCACACAAACACCAGAAAACAAATTACAAAATAAAAGTAGCAAGTCCTTACCTATATTTATATTTATCTTGAATGTAAATAAATTAAATTTTCTGATCAAAATACATAGAGTGATTGAATGGACTAAAAACAAAGATCCAACTATATGCTGCCTACAAGAGACACATTTTGTTAGTAAGTACAGACATAGACTGCAAGTGAAGTGAAAGAAAAAGATATTCCACACATATTGAAACAGAAGGGTGGAGGGGTAGCTCTATTTATATCAGACACAATAGACTTTAAGTCAAAAACTATCAAAGAGAAAAAGGTCATAATATGATAAAAAGGTCAATTCACCAAGTGGATATAACAATTGTAAATATACATGCACTCAACATTGGAAATATCTAATTACTTAATGCAATTGTTAAATGATGTGAAGGGAAAGATAGACTATAATACAATAATTGTAAGGGATTATTGTATCCCACTTTCAACAATAGATAGATCATTAAGACAGAAAATCTATAAGGAAACACTGGATTTGAACTATACTTTAGACCAAATGAACCTAACAGAGTTATATAGAACATTCCATCCAACAATAAACATTTTTCTCAAGTGCACATCAAACATTCTCAGGACAGATCTTATGTTAGGCCACAAAACAAGTCTTAACAAATTCAGCAGTATTGAAATCATGTCAACTATCTTTTCAAATCCCAATGGCATGAAACTAAAAATCAATAACAGGAAAAATCTTGGAAATTACACAAATACATGGAAATTAAACAACATGCTTTTAAACAGCCAATGGTTCACAGAGTAAATGAAAAAAATCTGGAGACAAATGAAAACTGGAAACACAGCATACCAAAACATTTTTGTTTTTCACTTTGTTTCATTGTTGATGTCTGTCTCTGTATCAAGAACAAGCCTTAGGTGTGAACATAATGTCTTTTGAAGTTTATCTGAGCCTGTCCTTTCCTGGGCATGTGAGGTGACTTTGTAATTTCCCCCATATATGCAGTTGCTTTTAATTGTCTTAGTCTTTAATGTCTGGCTCCCAAAATGAAAAATAAAAGAGAAAAATGAGGGGAAATAAAAGAAGAAACCAGTCTTTTAAGTTCTCCAGAAGTCACTTCAGCCAAAGGGGGAAGGTCTTTCAACAATAGAGAGAGGTGCAACAGCAATGACTGCCACCTCTGTGGCTATACCTCCATAATCAAAGCCACATCAGCAATCAGGACACAGATTGCCAATATTTGGAGGACAGGGTCCTTATTGATCATACTGACTCCTGAAAGCTGCGTGCAAATTGCTCCAGGAGTACATGCACATCTGTCTGCAACAGGGCTAGGTATGTAGGATGGGTAGCTACCAATGAGCTAAGAGCTGACATTTAACAAAGCCCACCATAATTTACTGTCCAAGCCTCCTACTAGAAATTGTAAGCCTTCAATAAACTCCAGAGTTCCAAAATGGTTACATCCAACAGATTTTCTCAATGCAATTGCTATCTGAGTGGGGAGACACATTTCTTGTGCTTCCTACTCTTCCATCTCTTCCCTGAATCTCCTTTATTTTACTATCCACTTTATGGATGAAAAAATGAAGTCTCAGATATGGAAATCTGATAATCAATCCAAATATATGATACTTTTGGTCATTTCCCCAGTAAAAGTTATCAGTGTTCCATTTGACACTTACAAAAGACAAAGATGTGGGTAGACGAATAAGCCAGTTACATCAATATTCATAAGCAAAAGTCAATTTTTTCCTATTTTAGAAATTTTATTCATTATTTAAGAACTGTGAGCTCTTCTCTTTGGTGTTCAAGTTCCAAGTTTTGATGTTCTTCATCAAGGATAGAACATGCTTAGCTCAAAAGCTAGACATATGTTATATTATAGAATTCAAAACCCTTTTGTCATCAGTCAAGAATAACTGTCTAAGAAGAACTAGATTTTAAAAATGTAAATGGATTTCAGTGACTTGTTTGTACAAATATTTTTAGAAAATATTAAACATAAGGGATGAATATGGATCCCTATTATAATCTGGAAAAGCTCTTGGTTAAATAAAAGCTTTCATGCTTGGCTTTTTCCTGATGTGAAATCCAATCAGAAGTTACCTAAAATTTTAAAAACTAAATTTACCTCGAGATGTTTGAATTATCTAACACACAGACACACACCAATCCTTAAAATCTCTAACCTTAATCCTTACAGTGGAAGATCTCAGTAGGCTATATCATGGCACAGACCATGCACTTGACCTCTGGTGCCTCAAAAAGATGAAGATATATGAGGTCTAACAATTTGCTTCACCTATGCACTTTTACCATCAAAACTATGGATGACTCCATCAGAAACTTGAGTTGGCCTGCTGTTCAGTGAAAATGCATTATGAATGAGTTTGTCAATGGCTCAGAATGAAACATAAATCTCTAAACCTAATGCAACTAATTCTGTATTTGTCTTATTCTCAATTAAAATTTTTAGAAGGGAATTTGACTATGTTACAGGTGCTGCTCTATTCAAAGATTTGCAATTTATTGAGACAAATACATTTTTAACTTATTTTCATAGCTGTCTCTTTTCATCTTACTGTGAATAAGTTTAATCATCAGGCTAAAAAAACTTTCTCAGTTTTATCAGTGTAGCTGAAGTCCTTCCATCTGTTCTAGGCATAAAAGACTCCAAGTGTATTCTATTATTCTATTCAAGGTCAGGACATGGAGCAGAATGATATACCTCAGCCATTCAATTAAAAAAATAAGAAGAAAAAAATGCATATCACGTTTCTATTGTCAGATGCCTTCAATGTGATGAAAACATATTATACACCAGTGAGCTGCAAAAGGTCACCAAATAGAAACAAACTTATTTCTCCTTTCTTGCCTGTTTAACATGGCATTGCAAGCTCACAACATTAAGCCTCCAGCAAGGGCATTTTATCCATATACAGTTCCATTCATTCTTTTTTCATCATTCGTTCATTCATTCATTCATTCCAAAAAAATTCCAAACCAGAGGAAATAATCAGCAAATGGGTTCAGTAGGGAGAAGCAACACTACCATTTGAAATAATAGTTATAAACAGTCACCACTCAATGTTAACTGTCAGAAGTTAAACAAGAGCTTCCGCTCCACAAAAGATCAGTTGAACTTCATCATTATGTTTTTCCCCTTTCTATGCTCTCAGGTCCCAGATTAATAAAAGACAAGAAATAACAGGACATTTCATGCGAGAGCCAGTTCTCACTTTTACTTTGCATATGAAAGCGTACCCAAGAATGTTAGATGAACATTTGAGGCTAGAGGTGGAAAGAAAAGCTCAGGTCATACTTTTGAAGTGTTCCAAATGCTAAACCATCCTCAAACATTCTTTGATCTGACTTGGCTCAGAAGTTCCTTGTTCCCTCTTTCTATACTCAGTTGCATTTTTTTTTCCACACTGTTCTGTGAACTGTTCATCCAGCTCTTCTCAATACCTGCTGGAAATGAAAGGAAGCAATTGACTTTTCCATGAGTCAAACTGCCATCTGTTGAAGATACTGCCTCCCCCTCTTCAAATCTCTTTAGAAAGTCAGTTTCCTGCTTCCTGGTTTCTTCCCTGGGCTCAACTGGAAGCATTAACTAAACTGTGAGGCTTAATAACTTCAATTTTATAGGTTGCCAGGACAGAACAGAAAGAGAACAAGACATGAACAACTGCTTTCCCACACAGCAGGGAAGTGTACAGAGTTCAAGTCTGAAAAACCTTCCCCAGTCGCTGGACCATTCAGATCTGGCAAGAATAGTTTATAATCATCATAAGAACAATTGCCATTGTCATGTTCCAAACCAAGCATGACAGCACTACCCTTTGTTATAAACTCTCTGTTGGCAGCACTGTAACTGGGAAATCATCCCCTCTAAATTTCCTCCTTCACTGCAGACAGCATCTGCAAACGGAGGGGCATCTGCCACAGCCAGCTCTCCCTGAAAAGGCAACAGGATTCCCTCCGGGCAGAAAATATCATCATCAGACACACAAGTGCCCTCAGAAGTGCCTTTGGCTTCTTTTCCACACTATAAAATCGTCTAACAACCCTATTCTGCTTTTTTTTCTTTTTCTTTTTTCTTTTCCAAAACACTAAGGGGAAAAAAGGAGCATTGTAATTGAGACTTCCAAAGGGCATAAATATTAATATTTCACCGCAATAAGGTATCACAATTCATTTGCCTCATTTCATTCATTATAGCTATGAATGTCAATGCACTTCATTTTTTTTAATTTTCAAAACAAATAATTCAACCTATAAAGTGTCTAAAGCTTGGTAATGACCTCCAAATGAATAAAAAGTTAAATGTGCTTGTAGCAGCAGTTCCGAGTATCCTATACATTTTGATTTTTCAACAAAACTCATTAAAATGGCCTGAGAGAAGGCATTCTGAATTAGTAAAATATTTAATATTGGCAGGCCATTTCTAAAGAAATGCCTGCTCTGTTACTATCAAGTAATAATGTGAGTAGAGCTAAACCAATAGGAGATTGCCTAATGAAATTCCTGGCTTTATTGAACAGATATGATTTCCCACCAGTACATCAATTGTCTAGAATGTAAATATTTACTTCTAATGTGCTTAAAGGAGCTTACAAAGCTTATTGAGATGACCTATTCAACAAATACACAGTTAGAGATAGTATCAAGTTAAACTCCAGTATGGCATCTATCAAATAATTTTAAAAATCAGACTTAAAGTCAATATCAACAAGCCCTTTTCAACTTGTATTAATTGTAAGAAACTGCACTAAGAACTGGAGGTGCAAAGTTATATGATAAAAGTTTTGCCATAAAAGAGTTTACAATCTAATTGGGGACATAATACTTACACAAAAGCACATCATCCATGGTACAGCAATATATGAGTAATATAAATAATAAGTTCAATATAATTTCAGAAAAGAGCTCAGTAAATGAAAATGAGCAGGACAAGTATTCTAGGTAAGTAAACAAGGGTGGAAATGAGGATGTGCATGGCATGTTCACAGCTTATTAGGTTCCCAGTCTGGTTGAAATGGAAGTTTTGAAGTACTAGATGATAACTTAAGGACATGTAGCAGAGAGCTTGATAACAAAGACATAATTATTCACACTTCATCATAAGTGATGAAAAAGTTCAAAGAACACTAAGTAAGGAGGTGAATGTTTAAAACGGTATTTTCTAAAAATTTATTCTAATGATGAAAGAAAAATTAACCAGTTAAAATAAGCAACATTTTATGGCAATATACATATATACTATATTTGAGTTGGTATGTGTACAGATATCTAATTAATGGAAATTTGTGCATATTTTGAGATCAAAATAGCTAAGGGTAAAGTCTCAAAACTTAATTTGAAAAGTAGAAATTAAGGGCAAATGTCTGAATAATTTTGCATAGCATTCAAATGATGTCTTTTTAACTATTTACTTTGCTGTTCTTATTTTATATATTAATTCATTTATTTATAATCCAGGTAAGACTATGTTTAACTTTGAAAGAAATTGTCAAACTGTCTTCCAAAATGATCATACCATTTTACATTTTCACCAGCAATGAAAGAGAGTTCTTCTTGTTCCACATCCTCATAAGTTCATGGTGGATGCTGTCAATATTTTGGATTTTAGCCATTGCTGTAATAGGTGTATAGTGATGTCTTAATGTTGCTTTAATACCCAACTCCTACTTATATATAATGCTGAAAATTTTATATATATTTATTTGCCATTTGTACATCTTCATCAGTGAATTGCCTGTTCAGATCTTTTTCTCTTTTCTTAATTGGATTGTTTCTTTTCTTATTCTTGAGTTTTAAAAGTTATTTGTATGTTTTGAATGCAAGTATTTTATCTGATATGTGTTTTGGAAATATTTTTCACAACATATGCTTGTCTTATCATTATCATAAGAGTGTCTGTTGCAGAGCAGAGGTGTTTTTAATTTTCATGAAATCTAGATTATCAACATTTTCTTTCACAGATAGTGTTTATGGTGTTGTATCTAAAAACTTATTGCGAAATCCATAGTCACTTAGATTTTCTCCTATGTTATCTTCCAGGATTTTTAATAGTTTTTCATCTAGCATTTAAAGGGTAAGTTCCATTTTGAGTTAGTTTCTGTAAAAGGTAAATGTCAGTGTCTACACTCATTTTTTTAGCATGTCCAGTTGTTTCAACATCATTTGCTGAAAAGAGTACCATTTCTCCATTGAATTACATTTACTCTACTGTCAAATACCGGTTGACTAAATTCATATGGGTATATTTCTAGACTCTATTATATTCTATTTATTTGTTTATTTTTTTGCCACTGCCACATTGTCTTGGTTATTGTGGCTTTATAAAGTCTTATGCTATATATAGTAAGTTCTGTAGTATTAGTTCAACTTTTTCTTCTTCAATATTGTATTGGATATTCTTGGCCTTTTGCCTGCCCATATAAACTTTAGAATCAGTTTTTTAATATTCCGAGTAATTTGCTGGCATTTTGATTGAGATTGCAATCTACAGATTAATTTGGGAAGAACTGACACCTTAATAATATTAAGTCTTCCTGTCCATGAGCATAGAATATTCCTGCATTTAGTTAGATTTTTTAAAATTCTTTCATCAGAGTTTTATAGTTTTTCTCAAATAGAACTTGTTCCTTTTTTTTAGATTTATACTAAAGTATTTCCTTTTTTATTATTTTTTGGTGTTAATTTTGAATTACAATTGCCTATTGTTGGTATATAAGAAAGCAATTGACTTTTGTATATTAACCGTGTATACAGTGACCTTGTTATAATTGCTTATTAGTTCCAGGAGTTTTTGTTTTATCAATTCATGGAGATTTTTACATAGATAATCATGTCATTTGTGAACAAAGACAGTTTTATTTCTTCCAACCTGTATATCTTTTTTTAACTGTCTTATTACATTAGCTAGGACTTCTGTACAATGTTAAATAGGAGTGGTGAGAGAAAACATCCTTGTCTTGCTCCCAAACTTATGGAGAATGCAACTATTTTCTCATCATTGGGTGTGATGTGAGCTGTGGCTTTAAACGTTTTTTGCAAAGCAGGTTTATTGTAGACAAATTCCCTCGATGTTTGTTTGAGAAAGTCTTTACTTAGCCTGCACTTTTGGAAAATAATTTCACTGGATATAGAATTTCAGGTTAGTTTCTAGATTAGTGGGTTTTTTATTTCAACACTTTAAATCTGTCACTGCACTTTCTTTCTGCTTGCATGGTTTCTGGGAAGTCCAATGTGAATGTTATCCTTTTTTTTCTGTAGGTAAGGTATTTTTTCCCCTGTGGCTTCTTTCAAGATTTTCTCTTTGTCTTCAATTATCTGCAGCTTAAATATGATATGCCTAGGTATAGGTTTTTAGTTATTTTTCTATTTGGGTTTTTTCTAGTTTCCTGGATCTACAGTTGGTATCTGTTGTTAATTTTGGAAATGTTTCAGCCATTATTACTTTAAATATTTCTTCTGTTCCTTACTCTCTTCTCCTTCTGGAATTTCTTTTACGCATACTTATACCTTTAATTGTACCACAGTTTTTGGTTAATCTGTTCCATTGTTTTTTCTCTTGGCATTTTAGTTTGGGAAGTTTCTATTGACATATCTTCAAGCTTACTGATTCTTTTTTTGGCCATGTCCAGTCTACTGATGAGTCCATCAAAGGCACTCTTTATTTATGTTACTGTATTATTTATGTTAGCTTTTTTAAAAACCCTTACTTAGAGTTTTCGTCTCTCTGCTAACGTAACTCATCTGTTCTTTCTTGTCATCCACGTTTCATTAGAACTCTCTTAGCATGTTTCAGTCAGCTCAGGCTGCCATAACAAAATACCATGAACTGGGTGGCTTAAACAGACATTTATTTCTCATGGTTCTGGATCTGGGAAGTCCAAGACCAATGTGCAGATTCAGTTTCTGGCAAGGTCCCTTTTCTTGGTTCGCAGGTGACCATCTTCTCACTGCATCCCTACATGGCAGAGAGAAAACAAGCTTTGGTCTCTTCCTCTTCTTGTGAGGACACTAATCCACCCTCATGATCTCATCTAAACCTAATTATCTTCCAAAAACTGCACCTCCAAATATCATCATGTTGGATGTTGGGGGTCAGGGCTTCAAAATGCAAATTTTGAAGGGACACAAACGTTCAGTTTATAATAGTACATTAATCATAGCTTTTTTAAATTCTTGGTCTTAAAATTCCAACATCCCTGACATATGAGAGTCTGGTTCTGATTCTTGCTCTATCTCTTCAGATTGTGCTTTTGCTTTTTAACATGTGGCATAATTTTTTATTGCTAGCTGGACATAATGTATCAGATAAAAGAAACTAGGCCTTTACTATGAAGTTTTGTGTAACTGGTTAGGAGTTAGTCTCTGTTTACTATTTTTTGTAGCTGTGGTGTCAGAGGCTAAAATTTCCATTTGTTTTTGGTTTTGTATCCTATATGGTCTTTTGAGTTTTCTTAAGATTCCTTATAGGGCCTGTGCTTATAATTTTTTTACCTGTAATCTCCTATTATTATGCAGAAGCGCTGTTGAGATAGTGATAATATCTGAGAGGAGGGGAAGCATTCTATAGTCAAATGGTTAGGTTCTAGTTTTTTGTTTGTTTGTTTGTTTGTTTTTTGAGACAGAGTCTCATTCTGTTGCCTGCGCTAGAGTGCAGTGGCTTCAGCCTAGCTCACAGCAGCCTCCAACTCCTGGGCTCAAGCAATCCTCCTGCCTCAGCCTCATGAATATAGGCACACACCACCATGCCCAGCTAATTTTTTCTATTTTTAGTCAACTGGCTAATTTCTATTTTTTTTAGTGGAGATGGGGTCTTGCTCTTGCTCAGGTTGGTCTTGAACTCCTGACCCCCAGCAATCCTCCTGCCCGGACCTCCCAGAGTGCTAGGATTACAGGTGTGAGCCACTGCATTCTGCCTAGGTTCCAGTCTTTTAGTGAGCCCCAGTTGGATAGTCTCCTTCCCCCATGTCCAAGTCTAGAGGGGGCAGGAGTTGAGTATTTCTGTTCTCCTAGATCAATTAGGCTTTGGTAAAACACAAGTTGATAGGCTCAGATAAAAGTTTTCCTTGAATGCAGGCTTTGTTGAGGACAATACAAATCTATGGGTGTTTCTCAAAATGCTTACTGTTCCCCACTCCCCACTGGAAGAACAAGCAGTTTTTCTCTAATTTTCACAGTGATAACCTGGTAGGACTCCTGTTAGAGGTAAAACACTAAAAGCGCGAAGGCATCCCTAGATTCGGCCCCCAATGAGTTTTTAACTTTCAAGCAACACTGAGACTACTGAAATCCCTCAATTGCAGTTTAACATTTTCATGCTGATACTGGCTTCAGCTGCTGCTTTCTGCTCCTGGGCTCCTTTTCCTGGGGGATTCTCTGTATCTTCCTCTTTGTCTCTCCAGTTTTCAGGGCGACAGTTTACCATGTGACCTTAATTATCTGATAAATATAAGGAGAGTTGTTGATTTTCAGTTTGTTCAGCTATTTTACTTGTTGGAAGAACAGCAGTAACGGCTTTCAAGAGCCTTACATATCAGGCTGTAAACCAGCAGTCTAACTATTCACTTTTCTAGAACTCATCAAACTGTGAAATTGATCCAAGATTTTCCAGTAATCCATACAGAGATTATTAGAAATCTGAACTCTTTCAAGTGAGCATTGCAGTAAATTTTGAATGTAAACATCACTAAAAAGAAAATGCTCTCAGAAAAATGATACAATTTTAGTCCACCCTAGTATATGTATAGACAAAAACACTACCTACCTGTGGCCTTAGTTCTCTCATTAAGAAACAGCCACAAAATATCAGAAAAGTTAGAAATATCTATGAGTCACAATATTATTTATTGTTTCCTACATATAAGAGGGTAGCCATATGAAGGAAAGAACCAAAAGACGTCCCCATATGAGACTGTTCCAATGGACCCAGTTTTCCAATATTCCTCTTGAAATTTCTTTGGTTGCACTCTTCGCCTCCCAAAATATAGCTAGCCACACACATCTTTCATAAAAAAGAGACTTGTGGCAAATGTATTCATACGCTTAAGTTTCTTATAATAAGAAAGCAATTTGAATAGAAGGATAAGACCACAAAGCAAAAATATATAAAATGGGAAATGTTTAGAAATGAAATACAGTACTTACCCAGGCCGAGGGCCATTCGCTGTCTAGCCCAGACATGCTAGTAGGTTGATACGATGGCAATGCAGGAGGCCTTCCCAAAAATCATTTAATCCTCAAAACAAATTGCCTTTGACATAGTATTACCAGACCTTTTTATAGATTTGCAGAAGTTAAAAAACTTTAAATAACAAAACTAGTAAATGATGAAGCATAATTTCAAACTTACAGCTATCAGATTTTTAAATCCAAGATCTATGCCAGGTTTACCGATTTTGAATGTGAGAGCATGTGTGATAGCAAGACTCTACTTCCACACTTTCTTTAAAGTCACAGGGAAGGTCTTCAATAAAACCAGACCAGGGGTAGAAAAGGACAATAAGAATTTAATGCCAATTTTCACTCCAAACACTTGTTAAAAATATCTAATGGCTTTTTAACCTCCATCGTGCAACTCTCATAAGAACTAAGTTGAACTCTTTTACTACACTATCATGTATAAGTATGATAAATTTATTTTTGAGATTAAATTAAAAAATTAAAGCAATAACTAAGTAAATATATTTTCACTTACAGAGGCTAGAAAAAAATATTAATGTGTTCTCCAGTGCTCTGTTCAGTTATTCTGAAAAAGATTTACCATGTTGGAGTTCATTTGAACAATAGTCTGAAAAGATTTCATGGTGCAGAAAATAATTTCCTCCAACGAATTTGGGTCAGTAATTTCTTCTGAAATTGGATAAACCAGCATGACATGCAGGACTCAAATTGAGAGCAACTTGTTCAAACTCAGTTTTCCCAAAGCAAAATATGATATAGTATCAATCTCTTTCTAATCTGTATTATATATTTGAATATAAAATCCCCAATTATATAAAACTTATTTTGCATTCTCAGGCTTGTTATTTGTTTAGCTGGATTGTGATAAACTAATTCTTGCTCCATTAGCATGAGGTTACTCAACCTTGAACTTCTACAAAGAGAACAGAGCATTGCCTAGTATGTGTCATTTGCCTGATTCCCATAAGAGTTACCCACAGCCTTTTATTATCAGATTAAATGTCACAGGAAACATATCCTTTCAGCTTAAACAGCCAGGAGCTATTATTATTCTTTTCCCAGCAAGAGAAATTTGACCTCATATTCACAAGCTTCATATCCCACAGTGAAGCAGGCTTATCATTTAATTTACAATTAGATGACTTGAGTGTTTTTACTTGATGGAGAGTGCAACAATGTCTTTATCAGTTGCCTTAATGTAGAGCCCAAGAAAAAGATTTTAAAATGAAAAGAAAGCAAAAGCAACTTTAGTCATTGGTCTGAAACTTATGATTTGGCACCACCTTAGGGACAGGGGGAGAAAGAGGGTGGTGGTTGTTATTATACAGTACCTGTTACTATATTCATAATAGCTACCATGTGCTAGATAAGCATATACATTATGCAGATGGTCCCTACCCAATTTACAATGGTTTGACTTAAACATTTTTGACTTCACAATGGGTTTTTCAGGATATTGTAAGTCAATCTGGACTTATAATGGTTTTACCTAGGATTTTTCAATTTTATGATGAGTTTATTGGAGTATTAAATGCATTTTCAACTTATGATATTTTCAACTGATGATGGGTGTATCAGGACATAACCCCGTTGTAAGTAGAGGAGCATCTGTATTGTTTAGTGCTCTCAAAACCCAACAAGGTAAATATTATAATTCTTATTTTATAAAAAAATAAACTGAGGCTCAGAGAAATTAAATAACTTGTTCAAGGTAATTCAGTAACTGGCAGGGCAACGGTTCCAATCCTTGCCTAACTCCAATATATATCAACCCCTCACCCTCTCTCCTCCCCAGCTCCCCAAGATAAGAACTGTTGAAGTCCTATTTCCTGGCAGTTGCACAAAGGTAAGAAGAGCCTTAACTTAATCAAAAGCAAGAATATATCTATTACAATACTGTGTTTACCAACCTAAAACAGACAACTTTACACCAAATTATGCTGTTTCATTCTTCAGTGAAGCCAACAAATTCTCACAAATAGATTAAATTCTCAGGTACTTTTTTTAAGTCCAAAGAAGATCATATCATAGCTTTACGAAGAATCCAGAATTTTGGGAGGCTGAGGCGGGTGAATCATTTGAGCTCAGAAGTTCGAGACCAGCCTGAGCAAGAGCGAGACCCCATCTCTACTAAAAAATAGAAAGAAATTAGCTGGACAACTAAAAACATATATATATATATATATATATATATACTTAGCCGGGCATGGTGGCACATGCCTGTAGTCCCAGCTACTCAGGAGACTGAGGCAGGCGGATCGCTTGAGTCCGGGAGCTCATGCCACGGCACTCTAGCCCAGGCAACAGAGTGAGACTCTGTCTAAAAAAAAAAAAAAAAATCCAGAATTTCACCAATTGGTCTTGATAAAAAGTAATAAATATTGATTAGGGACTGTGAAATTAAAATAAACTCTAAACCTTATGAAATCTGGATCAAGATTTGTTTTATTTACTGCTAAATTCTCAGTACCTAACATTTTAACAATAATTACTTAATAGATATTTATTAAATCAAAATTAGATATTGTCCCTATGTTAAACCTATTATAACTTTAGAGTGTTTTAAACTAGATATTTATTTTGGAAGAAATCATTACTGACTAAAAAGATTAATTCAAGAATTTTCAGGAGACTTCATCATTAGGAATAATTTAATTGCAAGGTCCCATTATACAAATACCATGGAAGACAACAGGTCTCTGATGACAATCATTAGCAACATATATATTAATAGAAGCCACAGTTGAATATTTAATGCATTATAGAAAGGGAAAATATTATAGCCAGACATATAAAATATAGTACCTTTGCTATTCTAAGGTACCATAAATAGGAATGAATACCACTGGTTTAATAATGGCTCTTTCTGAAAAGAAAAAAGTAATTTTGCATTGGTCGTAGCTAAAAAAAAGTTTTACTACCCAATGGAATATTCATAAAATAAATATAACTTTATTCACATATATCACAATCAGAGATCAAGTCTAAGACTTACTCATAATGTATCTTTAAAAATGCTTCTGATTGAACTTGCAGGGGAGACAAAGATAACTAAAGAAATACACATGCATATGCTTTATAATTACTGTAGCAAGGTAAAGGAGAAACCATGAGTAGATAAGTATGCCTATAGCCCCAGTCTTTGTTAGCTAAAAATATGATCAGGATAAACTACACACCCACACACACACATACACACATATACATATTTTAGCCGATAGAGCTCTACTGAGAGCCAGGAAGGTTTCCTGCTACCCAGACCACATGCTGACCCCCTTCTGTATATTATTTATTCTGTAATGCCTGGCCCTGAAAAAATTCTAGTCATTCGAAAATAAGTAACAATTAAATGGTAATAATAGCAGCCAGCAATAGAGATATTAATAAATAAAAAGACCAGCAAAAAGGCTATAGTCATTTAAGAATTTCTGAGAGGAATAAGATCAAAGGGCCTATAAGATTTATTTATTATATCAAGATTTCTTTTACAGCTAAAGTCATTAAAACTCTATTGTAGAGAGAAAGAGAGAGATAAAGAAATTGAGTCTAAATTCAGTCCTATGAACACTTAGAAACAACTTTTGACAGAGTTAGCATTGTTAATATGTGAGACAAAAATAAACTGTTCAATATATTGTGTACAAAAAAAATAGGAGGAGGTGAAATCAGAATCTTATATAACCTCTTTACACAAAAAATCAATTTCAGGTGAATTAGAGGGATAAATGTTAGTATGAAGCTTACAAAAACTTTCAGAATAAAAATAGAATATCTCTATGACTTGAGGCAAGGAAGAAATTTTTTAAATAAGATAGAAAATGCAAACGTTAAAAAAAAGATTGATACATAGTGCTTCATTAACATTGCAATCATTACATTCATCAAAAATATCAGAATGAAAGCGAATATATAACCTACAAACTATAAGAAGTTATATTAACACAGTAACTGACAAAAGGTTAATGAAAATATAAAGAATGCCTCCAGGTCAATATGAAAATTATAATTAACCCAGTAGAAAATTTGACAAAAAATTTAAGCATTGTTAATAATAGCTACTTAAATGAAGTGAAAATAAATATGGAAATAAACAATTGAAAGGTATTGAACTGCATCAACAATTAGGGAAATACATATTAAAATGATAATGAGTCAACACTTTGCTCTGACCATAGTAACAAAAATTTTAAAATCTAATAATATCAATGCTGGCAAGGACATGGGACCCTGAAACTGTCATGCACTGCTGATGGGAATGTAAACAGACAAAACTACTTTGAAAAACAATTTAATATTCTCTGAACCAATCCATTTATAGAATCAAGCAATCTCAAACTCAAGCACATACCCCACAGCAATGGATTCAAACTTTTTGTTGGCATATTTCTTAAATACTCTTTTTAAAAACTGTATAACATTTTGCCTATTTTTACATTGACTATCATTGTTAATCAGTTTTTATAGTTCCAAATGATGTAATTCCATTTTAATGTAAATATAGCATTTTTAAATAAAACTATTAGATCTTTCTTGTTAAATCTAAGGAATCTAAATATAATAGTAAATTTTTTACCAATCATCATTTATTTTAAAATGTATAATCAAGCTCTTCTTTAACATTCAGATATTTAACATCTGTCTTTTTTCTCCTAGAACTTATATCTCTATGCCACTTCTCTTACATAATTTTTGTCCTAATGGAATATATTTTGTGCATGAAAGTCTATCAGTAAAAATACTGTATCAATTTAGAAAGTGAGAAAATAGTAAAGACGAAAGCATTAGTGGGAAAAAGAAAAAAAGAAAAAAATAAGGAGACTTACACTTCCAAGAGGATGGAGTAGGCATACTTTTCTATATTCTTCTCAATATTTACAACTAAGAACCCTTGATTTTATATATAAAACCAAACATGAGGAGTCTCTGCAGAGTAGAGAGAGAAAAGACTGACTAGGGACCACAGAGCCCAAGGAATGACACAGTGATGGATTCCCTGGTTTGTTTTTTCATTGCTTTTGTTTGTTTAGTTGGTTGTTTTTTGCCTCATATATCCCAAACTTGGAGCTGGAGAAGCTGGAAAACTAGAAATGTCATCAGATACATATAAAAAGCCCCAACAAAAGCCTCTGTAGCCAATGGAGCGAGAAAAGGGCAATTTAGCAGGGCAGAAAATTTATAGAAAAAATAACTATTCCAATTAAAATGGGACAAAGTTGGCTCCACTCCAACCATGACAACAAAGGCTGAGTGAGAAGACTTGACCACCTTTAATATAGTGCCCAAGCTCCTCCCTGCCAGGACTGTTTCAGATATGGCCAAGGAGGGACCCATGCCTTTCAAATCCTCCAGCCAGTAACAGCCCTACCCTCTGCATGTCAGTGGAGACCACATGGGGAACTGAAACTCTCAAACTCCCAATCCCACCAAGTAGTAACAAGGAGCCTCCCCTCACCATTTGTTAACAGAGCATTGCTGTGAGGAACCTGTGTTTCTCCTTCCATCTGACAGTAACAGGGAAGATCTTCCCCTACTAGAGTGATGTTACACAAATCCAGCTAAAACAGGTTTAAGTAAGACACAGAGTCTCATAATATAATACAAAAATGTCCAAGTATCAGTCAAAAAATCACTTTTCATGCCAAGAACCAGGAAGATCTTAAACTGAATGTTTAAAATTAATAAACGCAAACACCAAGATGACAGAGTTGTTAGAATTATTTTAAAGCAACCATGACACAAATGTTTCAATGAACAATTACAAAAAAATTTTCAACAAATGAAAAGAAACAGAAAATTTCAGTAAAGAAATATTGTCTCATCAAAGAAATAAAATATATAAAGAACCAAAAGGAAATTATAGAACTTAAACATACAACCTAAATAAAATTCTCAATAGATGTGATCAACAAAAGAAAGAAAGTGAAAGAGGAAAGAATAAGTAAATTAGAAAATAAGATAATATAAATTATCCAATCTGAACAACAGAGATAACTAAAAAACAGAAAATGAATAAAGTCTCAGTGGCTTGAGGGAATACAAGAGAAGACCTGACACTTGTGTCATCAGAGTCTGAGGAGGGAAGGAAGAGGGTAGGACTACAAATGTACTCTAAGAAATAATGGCTGAAACTTTCCAAATTTGGCAAAAATTTAAAAAACCTTAAAACTACAGATTAAAGAATCTGAGCAAACCTCATACCTTATAATTCTAAAGAAACAGACATCAAAACACACCATAATTAAACTCTTGAAAACAAAGAATAAAGGAAAACACTTAAAGACAGTTAGAGAGAAATGACAACTTAATTATATGGGGAAAACAATTTGAATGACAGTTCATTTACCACGAAAAAACATGAAGACCAGACAAAAGTAGCAGAATATTTTTCAAATGCTGAAAGACAAGAACTGTCAACCCAGAATCATATACCCAGCAAAAATATCCTTCATGAGTGAAGGAGAAATCAAAACATTTTCAGACAAAGGAAAATTAAGATTATTTACTGCCATCAGATCTATCCTAAAAGAATGGCTAGATGAAGTTCTCTAAACAAAAGGAAAATAATAAAAGAAGAAATCTTGGGATATAAGAAAGGAAAAAAGAACCCAATAAGTTGAATTATAGATAAATACAATAGACTTTTTTTCTCCTCTTGAGTATTCTGAAATATGTTTAACAGTTGATGAAAAAATTATAATACTTCTAATATGGTTTTAAATATGCAGGGAAAATATATTTACAATAATTACATTATGAATGTGGAGGGTAAAAGGATATTAAAGGTCTAAATTATCTACACTTTTTACTCAAACTAGTAAAATGTTGATCCCAGTAGACTGTGATAAGTTATATATTTGTAATACCTAGAGCAACCACTAAAAAAAGCTATATAAAGATACTATAGATAAATCAAAATGGATTCTTAAAAGTATTCAAGTAACCAATAAGAAGACAGGGAAAGTAAAATAGAGGGGAGAATACACAGAAGAAAAGAAAACAAAAAACATAAAATGGCATGATTGAGTCTTAACCTATCAGTAATTTCATTAAATGTAAATAATCTAAATTCACAAATTAGAAGACAAAGATTGGTAGAGTGGATTTTTATAAATTACCTAACCATATGCTATCTTAAAATACTTCAAATAAAGTCATATATGTAGATTAAAAGTAAAGGGATGGGAAAAATGCATACTATGCAAATATTTTACTTAAATGAAAGTATTAGTGACTATATTATATCTAAAGTTTACTTCAAAACAAGAAAAATTGCCAGGAAAAGGGGACATCATGTAATGATGTAATTGCAGCTAATCTTCCAAGAAAACATAGCAATCCTAAATGTGTAACCACCAAAAAATAGAAATGAAAAATATGTGAATTAGTATAGCCACTGTGGAAAACAGCATGGAGTTTATAATCACAATACTGAGTTTATACCCAAAGAAAATGAAATCAGTGTTTTGAAGAGATATCTGCATTCCAGTGCTCATTGCAGCATTATTTTAAGAGGCAAGATTTGGAATCAACCTAAGTATCCATCAGTGGAAGAATGTATAAAAAAATGTGGTACAAATACACAATGGAACACTATTTAGCCTTTAAAAAAAGGAGGAAATCCTATCATTTGCAACAACATTGATGAATTTGGAGAACATTGTGTTAAGTGAAATAAACCAGGCTCAGAAAGGCAAATACCACATGATCTCACTTATGTATGGAATCTGAAAAAGACAAACTCATAGAAGCAGAGAGTAGATGGTGATTACCAGGGATTTATGGGGTGCATAAGACTTGAGGGATGTTGGTCAAAAGATACAAAGTTTCACTGACAGGAAGAATAAGTACAAGACAGCTATTGTATGTCATGGTGACTATTGTTAATAATTATATATGGCATAATTGAAAATTACTAAGAAAGTAAATTTTAAGTGTTCTCACCATTTAAAAAATTATATGTATATGAGATAATACATATGCTAATTACTTGGTTCAGCCATTCCACAATGTAAATACATATTTCAAATGTTGTAAACCATAAATATATGCAATTTTTATTCTTCAAAAAAAAGAAATAAATCTTTTAGAAAGAAAAATATGTGAAGCAAAAATTGGTAGAACTAAAAGAAATACACAAAAACAATTATATTTGAAGACTTCAACATTCCTCTGTCAACAGTTGATAGAACATTGTATTAGTCAGGGTTCTCCAGCAAGACAGAACCAATAAGATATAAATATACATAGATATATGAGAGGGAATTTATTAGGGAATTGGCTAATGTGATTATGGGGGCTGAGAAGTTCCATGACAGGCCATCTGCAAGCTGGAGATCCTAAGATGCCAATAGTCTCAGTCCAATTCTTAATACCTCATAACTGAGAACCTGGGGCTGTGGAGAGAGGAGGGAAAATTGGTATAGGTCCCAGAATCCAAACACTGAGAGCATGGAGTTTTGATGTGCAAAGGCAGAAGGCCATCCCAGCTCCAGGAGAGAAAGAGATAAAAATTCTCCTTTCCTCTGCCTTTTTGTCCTATCTGGGCCCAGCAGATGGGATGATGCCTGCTCACCTTGAGGGCAGATCTTTCCCACTCAGTTCACTGACTCATATGCCAGTATCTGCTGAGAACACCCTCACAGACACATCCAGAAATAATGCTTTATCAGTTCTCAAAGTATTCCTTAATCCAATCAATTTGACACCAAAATTGCCACAACAGACATAGAAAATCATCAAGAATATAAAATATTCAGCAACACCATTAATCAACAAGATCTAATCAACATTTATACAACACTTCACCTAACACACATACTCACAAAGATAGACCATATCCTGGGCATTTCTGTGCACCTTATAATTTTCACTGAATGTCATACATCTTGTATAGACTAGTAAAGACTGAGGTAAATAGTATTTATGCCAGAAAATGTGCACACTTCTTCTTATGCTAGGCAATTTATGTGAAAGGTGGAGAAATTAGACAGTCTAGCCAGGAATTAAGCTAGATTTGAGTTTTGTTGTTGCTATGGTAACCTCCACTGTACTTCTTGCTTCAACTTTCTCCAGCATGTGTTTGAAAGTGGGGATGGATCAGCATTTTCAGTGGCTTTTTGTTTTGTTTCATTGTTTTAGCATTTATTATATCTTCTCAACTTTCTGTCTTCCCTATGCATCTGCCCCACACAGGGGCTATTTCTTCTGTGTCTTTCTCCTCCACCAGTGGTAATGCTTACCACCCAAAGCAGGGGCCTGGGGGGGACCTGTGTTTCACTGTGATCTTGGTCATAGAAAATTAAACATATAAAATTAAAGCTGCTATATCATTTGAAGTCTTTTCAAAGGAATAATCAATATGTTAAAGTTTTTAGAGCTAGAAAATTATATTCAAAGTCATATGAATAAAGTCACTAGCAGTTTAAATATTTTGATTATGTACAAAATGGCAGGATTTTAGTTAGAAAAATAGCAGGAATAGAAAAAAATTTTAATATATGCTGATTGATATTTCCCTTATCTATAAGCGCTTTTATGATCCTCTGGCCAATTTCTCCAGTAATATATCAACTTTAGTTAATTTTAAGAAAATTACATTTTATCACCAGCAACCAAAATTAAACATTCTTATAAAGTTTTTACATTATTTCGGTTAAAGCCATCAAAACATTCTTGAGAGAGCTGCAATTGGTAAATTTATCAAACTAAATATCCTACAAATTGAACATTCCTTGAATCCAGTATTCATGAATTGATTTGTGAGCTGTATATTAGGCAAATTGTCCATTTTGGAAAATTAAATATTGGCCAATTTACCTGCTCTCATTAAAGCTTCAAATATTAGAAACAACCTAAGTATCCATCTACATTAACTACATTATAATCAACCCATGGAACTCAAGTCTCCAAAAGAGAATGATGCAATTTCAAACAAACAGAAATAAACAAATCTTCAGTAGATAAAGAACAAAGCAAGTTACTGCCATTTGTATTATTATAATTCAGTGATTGTAAAATTGTGATTCCAGACCAGCATTCTCAGCATCACCTAGAAACTTGTTAGACAAATTCTCAATTCTCAGCCCTAACTTATGGAACCAGAAACGCTGGGGGTGGGGGTTTAGCAAGCTGTGTTTTAACAAGCCCTCTAAGTTATTGTGAGGCATGCTAAAATTAGATAATTACTAGTATAATTTAAAGGAAAACATTGAAAATAAGGTTGCACACACAGAGAGATTTGTACACATCCTTCTAGATGCATAGACTATCCTCATAAAGTACAGAAAAATCTGTTAAGAACTTTTCTCTCTGCGCATGAGAACAGGGGCACTAGGAGTCCAGAATGGATGCTCTAATGCCCTGATTTGATCACTACACAATCTATGCATGTTACAAAATTGCACATGTACCCCATAAATTTGTACAAATAAAAATAAATGAATGAAAGGCAAATGTAAGCATACTTTCTTTAAAAATAGGCTTAATAGTACAAAATTTTCAATTTGTGTACTATTTGAATTGTTTTCTGTGAACATCTTTGACAAAAGAGTAAATTTTTCAGAAAGAAAATCTTCAAGCTTAAAGCTAAAGGAATCTCCAAAGTTACTGTTTATGTGAACTTTTTAAATTAAATTTCCATGTTGAAATGAAGGAAAATTAGAATTAAGGCAAATAGAAGAGAAAGCATTTTAAAATATTTTCTGCCTCTTTCTTAAAGCAAACTTATGATGTTTGAAGAAAAGTTACAGGTTACAGTCAAGGCACATATTTCACTGTTATGAACTTGAAAGAAATAAACTAACAAGTGATGACTTTAATTAATTGTCATGCTATTATCTATCTAAAGATATCTCCACATGACATTTTTTGTAATGTCTACACAAGGTAGAATATTATTTGTAAAATGTGTCAGAGTGAGAGTCTACAGGCCACAACTTTAAATGAAATACAAGGTATGATATGCATAATTCATCTCTTTCACATTGTAGTGAACTTGACAGTAACTTCAACTGAAGCTTACAAAGATGAGCTTATATAAAGTCTCTGAAGGCAAAAGGTTGCAGTCAGTTTTTCATTCTATAAGGTATTCCAAATTTGTATGAAATATTTCAAAATGTTTGAAATATAGTTTACCAGCATAACTATAGACTTCTTTTCATTCCCAAAACATTCCAGAAAATTAATTCATTATATCACCATCATGAAACAATATTAAAAATAATTTTGCAGTTCAGCATGATATTCCTTTACAGATAGTAGCATAATTAAGCCTCAGCTTTTTAGACCACAAATCAGGTAAATTGTATGTGAAGAAACAAATGGGGGGAAAAAATTCAAGTCCTTGTGATTATTTTAAGTTATAGGTTATACTTATAAAAGTCCTGTGATGGTTGTAAAAACATGTTCGTGGAGTTCTTAATATTTGTCCCTTCAAGAAATGGAATGTTATTCCTGTCCCTTGAGTGTATGTAGCCTGGACCCAGTGACTCAAATCTAACAAATAGAACACAGATTTTATAGAACAAGTTAAGTGATATCATTTCTGATATTAGGTTATAAAAATGCAGTAGCTTTGATCTTATATGCAAAAAACAGTATTTCCCTTAGATCATTCAGTCTTGAAGAATTTAGCTGTCATGTTGTGAAGACACTGGGCAACCTATGAAGAGCTCCATGTGGTGAAGAACTGAGGTTCCCAGCCAACAGCTGGCAAAGAACTGAAGCCTGACAACAATCAAGTGAGTTAGCCTTGAAGTGTCTCCTTACCTTACCTGTCCCTGGTCATGCTTTCAGATGACTACAGCCCTGCCCCAAAATCAACTGCAAACTCAAGACAGACCCTGAGCTTTGAAATTCCTGACTCACAGAAACTATAAAGTATTAAATACTCATTGTTTTAAGCTTCTAAATTTGGGGTGATTTGTTACGCAGCAATAGATAACTAATACAAGCCCTAAACAATATCATCCATTAAATATACTTGACATGCATTTTGCACTTTCCTAATGTTTCTTGCCTTGTGGAATCAGTCCTTCCTCAATCTAAATAACTCTGCTCAATCCATGACATTCCTGGTGTGGCGGACTTATATCCTCTTCAGCAAATAGGTCCAGAAACAGTACAGCAAATCAAAATATGCATATCCTTACCAGAGTGATTGCTTCACAGTTGCACATGTAAATAAATTAAACATGGCCAGTCAGAATCCTCCCAAAAACTGTTACCAGAGTTGTCAAGAAAGATGTTCACCCTTCCTGTGAGATAAGCATTCTAAGTTTCACATAAGCCTAAGCTGCCAAGTCCTCTTTTAACTCTGTGGAGAGAGGTGTTCTGAAACTATAGCCAAGAAGATACAAGAAAACAAGAAAATACGAGATGAAAAGAGGGTGTGTGTTTTTGTCATATTGTCTAAGCCCCCGGATCCTATTATCCACCTCAGACTTCTCACTTTAATTATCTTTTTCAGGAATCTTTCAGCTATTGCAAGAAGTTGAGTTGGGTTTTTCTTTCTGAATGTGTCAACGGAATGAGTCTTAAGAGAATTGACAAAATTTATGAATTCAAAATACACCTACGACTTTTGCTTCTGGCTGTGATGGGCTAACAGGAACCAGCTTACCCTCTCATAATAAACAAATAAAAATGAACAAAGTGAATGAAACAACAGTTTCAGACATCAAACAACAGTCATCACAAGACAGTGATCCCTGTCACTGAAACATGGATGAGCCTGGAGGACATTATGTTAAATGAAATGAACCAGGCACAGAAACACAAATATCAAACAATGAAACTCATATGTGGAGTCTAAAAAAATTGATCTGATAGAAGTTGTGAGTAGAAGAGTGGTTACCAGAGACAAAGGTGAATACAGGGGAGGGGGAGATGGGGAGAGGTGGGTCAACAGACACAATGTTACAGTTAGATAGGAGAAACAATTTCTGATGCTGTATTGCACAGTGGGGTACTATAGCTAACAACAATGTGTCGTATGTTTCAAATAGCTAGAAGATAGGATTTTGAATGTTTTCACAACAAAGAAATGATAAATACTAAAGGAGATGACTATGTTAATTACAATTTGATTATTATACAATGTTTACAAGTATTGAAACATCACATATACCTCATAAATATATGCAATTACTATGTCAATTAGAAAAACATTTCTCCCTACACATTTCAAGCTGCAATGCACATTTTTACTCATGAGAAGATTTCAGGTCATAATGATTAACAATCACATTTAAAGCTGAAGTGGCCCGTCAGCTCTGGATTTTTTTTCTTACTGCGGCATATTCCCACTGAACTTTGAACATTTAGACAAATAGTGCGCTATTGGTAACTGCTTTTGTCATCTATATAATTAAGAAATAGTTAAATACTTAAAGCTAAGCACACTTTTCTTAACCCTTAGACCTGATCATTTTTACTCAGCATATAGTTGGAGATGTAGGGTGCTTCTATTGAAGTCTTTAATAAAAGTCCCTTCTTCTTTAAGGGAACTAACATAGATTACAATATCATATCTTTTCCCCACCATGAAGCCAGAACAGCCTGAAAAACAAACAAACAAAAAATTTTCAAATGAGAAAGTAAACAAGACTGTCTCATTCCAGTATTTCCTGGCTAAGGGCAGGGACTGAGTGTCTAAAAAGTAACAAACTCCCAATTTACAGGCCCCCCTCCCACACACACACACACACACACGCCTGTATCTTAGAAATAGCCAAAAGGAGGGTTAGAGGCAAAATTGGTTAAATGGGCAGTGCTTTCTGCTTGGAATTAGGAGAACAGTGGAATAAATTAGAGGATAACGAGACAGATCCAAGGAATAAAGTAATATGATGTATGAATGAAGTTCAAATAAAGGAAAGAGTACATAAGTAAAAATAAAAAACAAGAGCACAGAACTATGTAAAAGAATCCACAACCTTTTTCATCACTATTACTTTCACCTATATTGATTTTATTTCTTTTCTTTCTTTTTTGTTCATTGATATTTTGGCATCATGGTTTCTAGGACATGAAGAAATATATGGCAGCCATGGGAAATTAAGTTTTTAAATATCCAAGTATTTCAAATCACCTTAAATAATTTTATGCAAAAATATCCCATTAATATTCAGCTGCACCTTATACATAGGTTTAAGGTTGTGGCTTCAGGAAGTTCTGTGATAGTGATGTATAAGCACTTAATGTGGACCGACGTAAGACTACTCTACTTTTACAATATTATCGTAAAGTGAGCAAGAGATAAAAGAAATGAGTCACAGAAAAGTAAGCAGATTAGGTGGCACCAAGAGAACATTGGCTAACAAGAGCAATTTTCACCTGAAAGGAAAATAACCTCATATATCTGTTTCCCAAGTTCATTCTTGATTGATTGGAAAGAGTATTTAGATACCATTTTTAATCCTACTGATGACTACACCTTGACATAGCTATTAATATTTAGCTGAGAAACAATTTAAAATGTAAGAAACAAGTCCTTGACTTGGTAGATCTAAACTCTCTTGGAAAAGGAGGAAGGTTGTTAGTGAAAGCTCTACCCTTAACCCCAAAGTCCTACCACAAAACACCAGGGAGGCTCTTAGTCTACTCTGGTATCATGGGTCAACACTGAGCACCTTAATAAGCTGTATTATGCCTGCCCTTCATGTGTTCCTCTCTCTGCATTATCATAATGAGGATATGAGTCAAAGATACTAAATTTTTCTAGATAACATTATAGGAGCATAAATATAGCACCAAAATTGTGCCTTCCCAAAGAGCAGCCTCATTCCATCCCCTTCTTGTAGTGAAACACAAGAGAGGATAACTCAAACTATAAAAATAGAACTTACCGAAGGTAAAGTACATGTCTGAAGAAATTTTGTATTTCTTAGCTGTGGCTTTAACACACTACTTCCCTTTTCTTAATACTATGAGATAAACAACCAATGCCTCCATCTACATTGTTTACACTCTCCCAGCATCTCACACACACACACACACACACACACACACACATTACACACACACTCTCAGCTCAGTTCAATGTATTTTAAAATCTCTATAATTTAGGAATTAAACATTTTTACAAATGAAGCCCTTCATTTGAATGTGAATAGCTAAATTTGTTGCTCATTTTATAAATTATTAATTAACATTTACTGAGCCCTGTGTGTGTGCCAGGCACAACTCCAAGTGTTTCACCTGCATTATCTCATTTAATCCTCCTGAAAACCCTCTAACAGGGAGGTACTATTGTCATACACCACCTTACAGAGGTGAAAATGAGGCACAGAGAAGTGGAATAGCCTGTTCAGAATCAGATAAGCTAAAATATACTACAGTCTATGTTGAAACCTTGGCAATCTGACTCCAGAACCCAATTCTAATTGCTACGTAACACTCCTCTCAAGAAACAAGTGAGAATGACTGATGTATTCAAAACCCTGAAACACTGTAAGTATTCTTAATCCATGTCAGTTGCTTTGACTTCAAAACACAAGTGTAAAATTGAATGTTCCAGGGTTAATTTGTCTAATCAAACTTGAATCCATGAAGAGTAAATGTCCCTCACTGTGGTGAGCACTTCCCCAGAGAATGATCTTTCGCTTGGCTGCGGAAGGATCAGGGTTACACGGATGCTGGCAGGCCAACCCTGAAGCATCTGAGCTTTCTGTAGGCTTTTGCTGTGACCATGGCAACCTTTGCCTTCCAGCTGTGACACACCTGGCTTCGATCATGACAAGAGCATTTTCAGCTGACTAAGGAGCTATGTATTTCCGCAAATAGTGATTTCAACAAAATGGTTCATCTCCAAGTTATAACCCAGATTTTCATGTGGGCAAATTTAAGCCATTTTACAGCTATTCTTCAGGAATAAGAGAGGAGGAAAAAGAGAGAAAAACACTTTTGAATGACACGAATGGAATTTAATCTTATTTCTCTAAGACTCTTTAAAGTAAAGCTGAAACTGAGCGTATATGTTTTTGTTCCCTAGTTTATCCAATTCATTTTTTATCAGTTTAAGACATTCATACTAAATCAGTGGCAAATTAAAGTATATTGTCATTAAAGTAAAAAAAAAAATGATTTTACACCTCCCAGGGCATGAGATTCATTCAAATAGTTTTTTACAAAGCAAATTTCAGGGTCCCTCTTTTTTTGAATATTATGATTATTTAAATGTAAACTAGACCATACATAATATTCATTTTGAAATTCAGAATTACTTTCTTATGCTATCCCAAATTTAATAACTTTTTTCTTTTTTAATTCATCAATTATTTAGCATTAGTAATCTCTTTTAACATTGACCTATTTTCCTATTATTGCATAAGCTATAAGATACAGATACACTGGAACACACATTAATAGGTAATTTCTCAAAAGCCAAGGATGCAATTATGATGCCTCTCTGTTTTCTGACTTCAAGGAGATGCTTTCTGTGCACCATGCTTTCCTATCAGATGCTTGGATGGCATTTACAACTATGTAAAGGGTTCAAATTGGGCCATGTGGCTGTGTAGAAGCTGTAGAGCAGCCTTAGCACAGTCACCAAGGAGCAGAAAAAAGAGAACAGCGGAGACTCAGATATGAGCGGGAGAACAGGTTCTGCAGTCTGGGAGTATTCTTCATAAGGAAGAGAAAAAAGTGTGTCCTGACAGGGGACACACTTTTGCCCGAGGGCGCCCCTCACGATAGTGCAGTTTAGCTTAGTGCTGAAGAGCTTAGTCTCTGGCATTTGGATCCCATCTCTCAGCTGTGTGACGCTGGGTAATTTACCTCACCTGACTATGCTCGGTTTTTCATATGTGACAACAGGATAGGAATGGGACCCTCCTCACAGGGCTGTGGTGAGGATAAAATGTGCTCACACACAGCACAGAGTACTAACCACTATGAGGGTGGGCAAAGTCCTGAGCAAGTAGTAGCCATGAGATAGAGAGAAGTTAGAGCAGAGAGCATGAAAGAGTGTGATCAGGCGTGGGGAGAGGCGAATGCATGGAGAGGGGCTCAGGCATGTCAGGACTGTGCCCTAGTGCCACCGTGGAGCCTCTGCTCTCAGCCTGGGGCTTGTCTGTTTATCTTCTCCAGAGCACCTTGGCAGCCTGGCTTTGTGGCTGGCATTCTCACTTTCTTATTCCCATGTGCATCCTTACTACAAAACCTGCATTCCTGGAGGAACCCCAGTTGTGTCCCTGCTTCTTGCAATCCAAAAACCCAGAAGAACACGCTGCTTTTGGGGATCTGGCAGCTCGAGTTTCAGAGCTCAGGGTCAGTCATTGGCACAGCCCTAGTGTGTCTGTCCAGCAAAGCTGGGTCAGCTGAGCTCGGCCCTGTGATCAGAAAGAGCTGGCCTCGAATGGCTGAAGCTCCTATTCCTGGAGGCCAGCCCGGAGTCCTCACCGTCAGAACTGCCGATGTGCCTATGTGAGCCAGCTGGTGTGCGGGATCAGCCTCTGCCCATCCATTCCAGCCAACAACGGAGGCCTGTGCCAGTGCCGTCGCCCTGTCCCAGCATGAGGATTATAATAGGCTAAGCGTGCTGGGAGAGGATGGGCGGCTGGAGACAGATACCTGACCCTATAAGTTTATGCAGTCCTTCCCTTAAAACTCACAAAGCCTGAAGCAAAGGTAAAGAGGTGTCCTGCTCAGCCCACTTCTCTTTACACCCTTGGCTCCATCCCACAACACCAGGGGTCTCATGCACATAGGGGTGGATTCTCTGGCCCACAGGCTCACAATGCATTTGTACTTGTCCCTAACCTCTAAACAGCCACTCTTTGGCCAGACTTCAGGCCCAGAGGTTTGCAGGCCAGTGGTGAGGTCCTCCCTTGGAAGGGTGGACGAGGGAAGAGGCCCCTGTAAACCCTGAAAGGCAGTTCAGGTCTGTTTGGTGTGGGTCCAAAAGTACTTTAAATGTGGTCCAGAAGGGGTATGGGTATAGGGTAAATATTGTCCTTATTCCTTATATACAGCACCCAACAAGAGCAGTGGCTTGGCTTCTGGTTTCTTCCTGGGCTACGGATAGCAATGGCTTCATTCACAAAGTACTTGCTATGTGCCTGGCACAATTCTAAGTATGCTTCGTATATTAACTTATTTGATAGTTAAATAGCCCTGAATTGTTATTATTCCTAATCTACCAATGAGGAAACTATGGCACAGAAAGATTAAGTAACTCACCCAGGAGCACATAACAAGTGGTGGCAACAGGATCCCAACCCAGGCAGGCTGGCCCCAAGGTCTGGGCTCTAACCATCTCACCTCACTACCTCGGCAGCTGAAATGGAAGCAGGGCTCCCCGCTCACTCTAGACTCAAGCTTGGGCCCAGTAGAGGCATAGAAACCACCCTCCTCACTTTCCCCTTTGAGTCCATAGCTGTGAACACAGCATCTCACGCTCAGCCTAGTCTGCCAAGGAGCCTCCCCAGGCGGCCCCAATAGGCATGTGGAAGAGAGGCAGCCTGGGCAGGGGGTGTCTGGAAGGCTCTCCCCCCTCAGTTAGCATGGGGATAAGGTTAAACCTAAAATAGTTGTCTTCTGTATCTGCAGGTTCCACATTTGCACATTCAACCAACTACAGATAGAAAATATTTTTAAAAAAATAAAAATAATATGAATAAAAAACAAACAAAAAGAAATGCTGGCACATGCAAGGTACTAAGTGGCATACCTGAAACTTTAGAAGCAATAGTTATTGTTGTTATTGCTATTAAAGAGAAGGAACAAGAGGATTTCAAACACCTAAGTGTTTGGCTGAATAAAGTCAGAAATGATATCGTTCACCTTTCCTAACACATTTCAGCGGCACTCATAACAAACCCCTCATTGTTATTAATAACAAGGACTTCCTCCTTGACCAAACATTAGTCAGGCTCCTCTGAGCCATTTTCTAGATTAGGACTTGTCCTTGGTCTGCTGAGCCTAGCTATAGCAAAGAATCCCATTAATTCTAGTTTTAGCAGGAATCCTGCTAAGCTAGTTTAGCAAAAATCCCCCGAAACTTAGATATCCAATAAAGTTTCTTGTTCCCCACCCTCAGTAATCAAGTTCCTCTTAGTAATTTCATCAAATAACTCCTTCACTCTATCCATTCACTGCAAATCCCCAGCTGTCCTTGCTGTATTCAGGGTTGAATTCAGTCTCCATATTGCAATCCTCTTGACCTCCATGTCAACGGTCCTGAATAAAGTCTTCCTTGCCTCTGTTTGGTGCAAGTTTTCTTTGACATTTGTCAAGATAAGACCAACACTCCCTTTAAAAAGGGATAAGATAAAAGGAGAGAGGAAGAGAGACAAGGGGCACCCCACCCTCCACCCTCTCCTTGTCATTCCAAGTCTCTCTTACCCCCAACGTAGCCATCAGTGCCAGGGCAAATGGTTCAAATGTAAATGAAGGATATCATTGAAATTCATATGTACTAAAGTATAATTCATCAACTATTATACTGAAAGGACTTAAAACTGAGAAAACATGGGGTAAGGGGCAAGACTTGAGGCCCTGGACCCACAGAAGTAGAGGAGGGAGTCTGTTATGAGGAAAAAAAGGACCAGACAGGGGTCTGAGTACCTGAAACACAAACTGACCCCTTTACAATGTTGTTAAAGGTGATTCTGTGGTCTATAATGAGAAATATTTTTATTCAGTATAATTTATTAGGAACATTTGTCCTCTATGTATACCCCTCTTTATATTAAAAACATAACAAAATCTCTGGAGTAGTAAAAATGACTACCCAATGTCATCTAATACATGACATGACCTTTGTTCAGATTGATCATTCATAAATATTTATGCTTTTGTCATTGATATTAATAATTTCCTTTTTTCCCTTTTCACCTCTTTGGCCTCCCATCCTTCTGAAGCATAGTGAATAGCATTTGTTTTATCTTTGCCTTTAACTCTGGCCACAGTGTTTGCCTAGTAAGAGATTTATCTCTCCTGCCAGATTACAAACTCTCTGAGAGCAGAAAAAAAATTATTGTTTTAATATACTTAAGCATACTGTCTTATTCCATTTTCTCTTGCTATAACAGAATACCTGAGACTAGGTAACTTATAATAAACAGAAATTTATTTAGCTCACAGTTCTATAGGCTGAGAAGTCCAAGAGCATATTACCAGCATCAGGTGAGGGCCTTTCAGCTGCATCATCCCATAACAGAAGGCCGAAGGGCAAGAGAGTACATGCCAGAGAGAGAAAACACAAGGGGTAGGGTTTACTTTTGCAATAACTGACCCACTGTCATGATATCTATATTAATCCATTCATGAGGGCTCTTACTTCATGACCCAATCACCTCTTATTAGAGCCCACCTCTTAAAACTATTGCATTTGGGATTACGTTTCCAACAAAGGAACTTTTGGGGGACACATTGAAACCATAATACATACTTAATAGAGAATCTTATAGGCACTGTGTAAATATTAATTGACTGAATCAAATAATTTATTTTTCAAAATATGTACATACCATTACAACCCAGAGGCCAGCTGAGCTACTCCACTACATAAAACAGAGATTTTGGTATTTCTCTAACCTGATAAAAACACAGCTTCACTAACTTCTCAAAAAATCCTTTCATACCAAGTGCATGCAATTATGTTATTTCACTAAAAACTGAAAGAATGCACAGGGTGAAAAGGGCATCACACTTATTAACTTAGGTTAATTTCATGTGTCAACTTGACTGGGCCACAGGTGCCCAGATATTTTGTTAGACATTATTCTGGGTGTGTCTGTGAGGGTGTTTCTTGATGAGACTAACACTTGAATCTGTAGAATGAGATTGCCCTCCCCAATGTGGGTGGCCCTCATCTAACCCATTGAAAGCATAAATAAATACAGTAAAAGCCTTAGTAAGAAAGAATTCTTTCGTTCTCACTGCCTGACTGTGTTCAGTCTTGGACTTTGGTCTTCTCCTACCTTCATACTTGTCTCAGACTAGAACTTAAACCACCAGCCCTCCTGGTTTTCATGCTTTCAGATTCTGACCGGAGCTACACCATCAGCTCTTCTGGGTCCCCAGCTTAGCAACTGCAGATCTTAGACTTCTTGGCCTCCATAATCAAGTGAGCCAATTCCTTATAGTAAATCTTTCCAATCCTCACCTCCCTAGCTTAATCACTTGATCAAGTTTTGCTCTTCCTCTTCCCCCACTGTTCACTCCTGTTTGCCACACATATTCTCTATTATATAAAAATAAAATTATGCAAACAGTAATGTGGATAAAAATACATGAGGTGGAAAAGACCTTGTTTAAAATGCAGATTTCTGGCCCCTATATCTAAGATAAGGTACCTTAATGTAGTGACTCTGAATGCAGTAAAATCAGTGATTACAATTTGAGCCATAGTGATCTGCTCTAAAAGGTACAAACTGCAATCATCTCTCAAGCAACAGTACCTCTGCTCCTGAGAGGGAAGTTTAAAACTCATCTATTTTCTTCTGGAGGATGACTTTTGGTTTCCGTATGCACCCTAAGCATCTTATCAATGTGAGATATAGCTGCAAGAATTTTCCCCAAATTATCACTTAGAAAACAGAATTCACCTTATAATCAAATATGAAGGGCTCTCTAAAGTTCTTTATTTAGACCCATAAAGTCCTGTTTGAAGAAGACATATTAGCCAGAAACGACCTCAATCAATGCTAGTTTACTTTACACTTCTTACTGAATCACCTGACATAAAAAGAAAAAAAAAATGAACAAATTCTTATTCTACATAAAAATAAAAGAGAAATCTCACAGATTTAATAATTATTTCTTGGGTATGGATTCACAATAAGAATTATTGGATGTTGTTATACATGAACCTTTTAAAGATTTCTTTAGAAAGCAATACATAAAACAGTTAAATTGTAGAGATCACCTACATTCAACAGAACGAAAAAGAAAAAAATTGCCCTAACACTATGTGAGGAATAATGGTGGCTTGGGACATAATTTTTTATGACAGAGCCAAATATAAAAACATTTATATGTTTTTATATATAAAACATATGCTGGATCTCAACTTAGAATTCAAGATGTTAGACCCTGCAAAATCGTTTTCAATGATTCAAAAGAGATGATAAAGACAGATACTAAAGATGAGGAGAAAAAGTCTTCGTAACTTTTTTTTTCATGAAGTGGAAAAAATCATTATTTCTGAATTAATTCCATATTCAGTTTTAAAAGAAAAATAGCTGATATTTAATGAATGCTTGCTGTGGGCCAGGCCTTCGTCTTAACACCCCAAATAATGCATACACCTAAGCGTAAATAGAGCTCTAAATGTCCCCAATTCAGAGATGAGGAAATAGAAGTACAAAGTGGCTAGTAATTTACCAAAGTTATTCCACAGGATGAGGCAGAGCTAGGATTTGAACCCAGACATCCGATATAGAGGGTGCAGGATTTTATTGCTCAGCTGTGTGTGTTTTTCTAATCTATTCATGCAGAGAGGGCATCTTTTTCTAATTCCCACAAAGGTACTATGTAGATTATCAGTCCTGAGAGCGCAGGCACCTGCACACACACACACACACACCTGTAATTAATAATAAATTCAATATTATAGCTATTATACACTCCATTTTGCTACATTTGCTACATTCCTAAGAGGTTACATATTCCCATCAACCAGATAAATTGGTTTTGGAGCTTCTTATCAGGAAAATGAGGGAAAGTAGAGTATATACGGTATTTCCTCCATAAAGCCAGTAGCTCTACTCAGTGAAGATAATTTTGTATCAGCTCCTAAGAAAATAATTTTTCATCCACATCCTTATAAGAAAAACAGAGGACAAAAGAAATGTATAAAGCTAAGCAAAACATCGCCTTCTAATAATTTTTAGCATTTAATTTGACCTAGTTTCTCTCAAAGGCACTGTTCATAGATAAATTTTGAAGAGTTGAATTCCATTTAAGAACTTGCAACATCTATTATCCGTCTACACTATCCGAGGCAATAGAGTATAGTGTACACAGAATTTGGCTCCAGATTACTTGGATTCTAATCTTGATTGTATTTCCTAGTTGAGCAACTCTAAGTTACTTAACCCATCAATTTCCTTATCAGTAAAACAGGGATAGATAGCAATAGCACTTTCCTCAGAGAGTTGATGAGAGTATTAAGTGAATTTAAGAGTGTCTAGCACTTGGGAGACACTATATAACTGTCAACTAGCATGCTTATATAGCCCAACTAAAAACAGCTTTCAAATGGTCCAGAATAACATTATCTTTATCCCTACTGTTATTTGACAAGTCAAAAATTCAAGGAAAGTGTTATTTACCTTCTTTCTCTCATTTCCTGGAGCAACATGAAGCATTTCCTTTCTAAAACAAAACATCCTCCGTTAGTTTTCTCTTACTGGCATTTTCCCTTGAAATACCTTTGGACCCACTGACTTGGAAGAAGTTTTGCCCTCTAAAAAACAGAAGTTATAAAAATTCTTCCTTCAACAAAATAGAAGTTATAAAAATTTACTTCAGCTTGAGTTTTCAATTTACTCCTTAAAAGAAAATAAGGAACCAACTCCATAAGATACCTTTTCAAAGACCAAAATTTATTTTTGTATAAAGGAAATAATACTAATAAAGTCACCTATTAAACACACAGACACACATATTCAAATCCTTTGTTTAAAAGTTAACATTTCTGCCTGCCAAAAATAATTCACTTTCTAGTATCTTTAATACCAAACTTTGCTGGTTATTTTTTCAAGTCTAACTTTAATCAATGTTTTAGTCTTATCTACTCTAGGAAAAAGAATTTTATTCCAACCTCCTACGTCTTTCTTTCTTTCTTTCTTTCTTTCTTTTTCTTTCAAATTCTCCAATGATTTGTGTATGATTTCTGATCACGTCTTACCTACACATTCCCCTTTTAAAATTTCCTGGCACCCCTATGCTTGTGTAATGCCCTTTTAGGAGTTTACCAATGGACTTTTAGTGAAAAACCAGGCTTTCATTTCCATTTTGGTTTCTGTTGTTTACTGGTGACCCCTCTACCTTTTCTCCTAATCTTTCTTGGTTTTCTTCTTCAACCCTTCCTACAGTGTCCATCTTAGCCCCTCTGATCATCTCTCTTTTGACCTTCTGATCTTCCTGCTTCTTCAGAAATGATGCTTTAACAGAACTTTCAACATTACCACTATGCTGATTGACTCTCCACTCCATGTATTATCAAAGCTCCAGGGCCATTTCTTCACTTGAATGTCAGTCACCATCTCAAATCGCAAATGTCCAAACTCAACGAGTTTTCTCACTAAAACAATATCCATTCACTCCCCTCTATTTCCATGGATGCCACCATTATCCTAGCCTCCAAGTCTTCAAACCTATTAAAACCATTCTCATCATCAAAGCAAAAATTGCACTATACAAAATTAAAGAAGCAAAAAAGACTTTATTAAAGGCTATTACAACAGGAAAGAGAAGTCAGAACTCAATCTGAATTCAGCTCTGCTAAAACAAAAGGCAAGAGTGTTTTAAGCACAGGGGTGAGTAGTAGAAAAGTACTAGAGGATGTGAGGGGGGAATCATAGGCCATCCTTGCTTACTAATTGGCTTTATCCAAAGGAAAAACAAACTTCTCCTATCTTTATGAGAGTGGGTAATTATGCAACTTGGATCAAGCCACCTACCCTGGCACAGAAACTGGGAGATGGGGCACTATCTTCAACAATGATTACATTTCTAGAGTCTAAAACATTCCTGGGTTGTAAAACTAGCAAAGGGCTTTTAAAAATATTTACATTTCAAAGGAGCAAAGAGAGAATTTATAATTACAAGCTTTCTAAAGTAAATGCACTAAGAAAAGGGAGGTTAAGGGACCTAGAGTCAGATAGAAACCTGTCTAAAGTTTAGTCATGCTGATGGAAACATAAAGCCCATCTTCACAGTCATCATCATCACCCACCAACAGTTACAGAGAACCTGTTACGGACATGGCCCTGTGCCAAGAATTTTAGGTGCATAATCTCTATACTTTCCCCTCACTGACTCTCTCACATCAATTACCATATACTGTGTTATGAATTCTAGAGCTAGAAGACAACTTGGATAAGCTGTTCCACGCTGATGACTAGAAGTGTCTTGGGAATAAAGTAAATATTTTGGAGTTCTATTTATCCAACGTGCATTAGTCACCTGGGGCTGCCATAATAAATATCATAGACTGGACAATTTAACCAACAGGAATTTATTTCTCACTGTTCTGGGGGCTGAGACGTCCTAGATAAAGGTATCAGCCAGTTTGGCTTCTAGTACGAGGCTTCTTCCTGGCTTGCAGAGGGCTGCCTTCTTACCGTGTCCTCCCACGGCAAAAGGAAATTGAACTCTTGTTTTCCTTCTTTTTCTTAAAAGGACACTAATCCTGTCATGAGCACTCTACGTCATCTAAACCTAATTACTTTCCAAAGGTCCCATCTTCAGATACCATCACACTGGTGGTTAGGACTTCGATATATTAATTTGAGGGGAGCCAAACAATCAGTCTATACACAGTGATAGTTTGGTTGTTCGGAAGGATTACTTATACATTTCTCATAGAGATTAACAGCATGAGAAATGTGATCCCTAAATAAACATTTTTTTTTCTCAATGTAGCTGATTGTTTTGACTGAACCAGAAATCAGATAGTGTTCGAATTCTGCAAAACCATCCTTAGAGCTCCTTTGTATGTTTGTGCAGACAATGCTCCCAAATATCATATCACTTTGTGGGAAATTAACTATCTCGAAGTGTGACATAACTTTGAAAACTGATCTTAACCACACTCCTAATTAGATAGAGGTAAGAGGCAGAGGAACAAAGGCAAGAATCAAATCAGAAGGAGTTTAGAAATGTACTAATGTGTTTGACAGGCTGGGGATCTTCAGGGTAAAGTGAACTCTGAGAGAGAGTATGATATTTGTTTTTAAGGAAAAATAATAAGAATGAGCAGCAGGACCTGAGCTCAGTATACAGCAGCCCCTGGGAGCCCTAAAGCTATATTGGGGGAACACTTTCTCTAAGATCTGGTCATGAAATGCAGTAGGTGTTTCCCACTGTCCAGACAGAGAGAAGCCTGGCAGGAGTTGACCGTGCAGAGGAGGTTAGCAGCAGTGTGGGCTGTAGTCCACAGCAATGAGCACCAGTGGCCTGGAGGAAGTGGGCGGCCACATGGGCTGGTGTTCCCCTTCATGGAGATCAGTAGCACAGCAAAAAAAAAAAAGGGCCACAACACAGGCAGTGACCTTCAGGCTGCCAATGTGCCAAAGAAGGACCCTGAGACCAGCAGGCAGCAGAGCAAGTGGAAGCCAGCCCTGCCATCTCTGGTTCTGAGTAAGTGCAAAAAATCCCCTCCTGGGAATCCCACCTCCTAGCAGAAAATAAAAATACCCAGAATCTCAGTTGATGGGACATAATGATCATTAGCTAACACACATGAGAATTTATTTTTAACATTTAGGTAAGCAAGTACTAGAAAAAGACTGATTTCTTTCTCTTCAAGAAATTGGGGCAGAAACCATCAAGATTTAAATATTACTATAAATGTGACACTTACTTACTCACTGGAAATTGAATCCCAGCATGTGAAATTTCAAGTCTAAATTAACAGTAGAATTATTGCAATTTTTCACTTAAGAGGCTTCAACATGAGTTGGTCTCTGAGTAGGAAGTGATTTTGGTTTTTTCCTCTCTCCCTGTCTGCTTCAGCCAACATACTCATACATATATATGCCCACAAATTATTTGACAAGTGATTTATCTATGCCTCTATGGAAACATAAGAATCAACTTCAGAATTCGAAATTTTAAAACACTGGACATGGAACATTCGAAACTGGAATCATGTGCTCTATCTATAGAACTCTTTCAAATGATGACATGACAGATAACCTATACAAGATTTTTTAATATATTCCTTTAAATCAATTTTCATATTTTTAATTGGCATTGTCTGCATCCTTTCAAAGTGGAAGAGAATTACTTTCACTTTAATTTGAGAAAAAGAGAGATTTGGGGTTGCCAGTGGATGATGTGGTTGAATTTTAATGTTACTTCTTTATTTGTTCATTTGATTTGCTGGTTGGTGCTGCTTCTGTGCACCTCTACTTATATGCTATAGGAAGTAGGGTATGATAACACATGTGGCATACCTTAACTGTGCGATGTCATGTTTGAATAGTTCTGTTTATTACTGTTACCCCAAAATTGGCCCAGAATCCTTGGGAGCTGTTAAGAAAAGAAGGCATCTTTACCATAATCCATATAAACAGAGTAGTGGGAATCTGAGAAAAAAGAGAAAGGATACAGTTTTGGAAACTGAAACTTTTCCTTCAGGCATGGGAGGCATGGTTCTCTGAAAACCTCAGTTTCAGGGAAGAGAACAGAGGACCACAATAAGTATATTCCCCAGACTAATGACCAGCACATCATGGAGACAGCCATGCGAACCTAACTAAAAGCAGCATTTGGTCTGTCCCTTTGAGTCATCTCCAAAGCTTCTGAGTTAGCTTATAGCAGATGACTCCCAAAGACATCATAGCAAAGGCCCCAAACAGCATTTTACTGGTGTTCGCATAAATGGAAATATTTGGACTTCAACAAACGGAATCCAAGTATCTCTTTAGCCTCATCTCCTTTGTTTCACCAAGCCTTCAACTCCAACCCAGGCTATTCTCTGCTAAACCTCTCCTGTGCATTCCTACCTCTGTGTCTTTGTTCAGGATTTCTCACTAGCCTGAAACACCTGTCATCTTTCTAACCTAAATACCACTTATTTTCAAGGCTCTGTTTGTATATGCTCCTGGTAAAGCCTTTCTCTATTATCAAGCCTGAAAAGATTCCTTCCTCCCCTATCTCCTAGAAAATTTTGTTAGTAATCATGTGAAAGTGCCTTTCTGATTGTTTTGAATTATTATTTAAGTACAGACATATCTAACTCTAGTACTTTTTAAAATGTCTCATAGACTTATTTCATGAAATACAGCCTCTGCTTTTAAAGAGTTTACAATATACAAGTCCCTTTGGGTCAGAAGCCATGTTTTGCATCTTTGCACCTACCATTGGTGTTTTGCCTTTCTATGCACTGGGAGTACACAGGACGATCCATCACCTTCTGGGAGTGACAAATGTTAATAATAAACCCAGGTAATCCCGTCCTTTCTCAAACTCAATACCTGATTTATTTTAGACAGGTAAAGATCAATCAGATTTTTAAAGATTTCCCAAAGGTGAATTTTCAAAGCCTCTTCTGATCTTTGCCATTCATTTGAAAATTATCCCCGCAGTTGACCTGACTTCATCCCACAACTCCCTGCACATCCAGGCCACATTTACCCAAATTCCCCTAGTTCAGTGGTTCTCAACTGGGAGCAAATTTACTTCCCAGGGGATATTTAGCAATGTTTGGAAACAGTTTTGGTTTTCACAAATGGGGACGTACTCTTGGCATCCAGTGGGTAGAGGCCAGAAATGCTGCTAAACATCCTGCAATGCGCAGCTGGCCACACACAACAAAGAATTAGCGATCTCAAAAGGTCAATAGTGCCAAGGTTGAGAACCACGGCTCAGCTAAAAATAATCTTCCTCTTTTCTAAATTCTTAAAGCATTTTGTTCCTTTCTTCTTTCTGAGAACTCACATTTTTTACTTTGAAATTTGATGAAAAGGGGCCGTGCCTTCATCATCTTTCAATTTCCCTACTCTCAGTACTTAGCCTTATGCTTCCATCTAGTTCCAAAAAATGCCAGCAAATCCCAAGACAAAAAAGCAGAAGTCCTTAAAATAATAATATCTAACATGTATTATACTAAATGCTTGCTCTCTTCCAGAAAGCAATGCTTAACAAGGATTATCCCAATTAATCCTCCAATAACCCTGTGTGGAAGGCACAGTTATTTTACAGATGAAAAAACTGAAGGATTAGAGAAGTTAAGTAATCTATTCAAAATCACGCAGCTAATAAAGACCCAAGATTCAAATACACACAGAGTGACTCCAGTGGGACTGCAAGTTAGTAAAACCTCTGTGGAAAATAGTATGGAGATTCCTCAAAGAACTAAAAGTTAACCTACCATTTGATCCAGCAATCCCACTAATGGATATTTACCCAAAGGAATAGAAGCCATGTTATCAAAAGACACCTGTACAAGAATGTTTATTGAAATACAATTCACAATTGCAAAGATGTGGAATCAACCCAAGTGCCCATCAATTCATGAGGATTAACAAAATGTGGTATATGTATACTATGTGGTATATGTATACTATGGAATACTACTACAGCCATGAAGAAGAATGAATTAGGCCTTTTGCAACAATTTGGATGGAACTGGAGACCATTATCCTAAGTGAAGTATCTAAAGAATGGAAAAACAAACACCACATATGCTTGCTATTAAATTGGGACTAACCGATGAGCACACATGGGCACACAGAGAAGTAAAACTAAGTGGAAATCAAGCAGTGGGGGAGGTGGGGTTAGATGAAAACCTACCTAATGGATATAATGAACACTATCTGGGTGATGGGCATACTTATAATCCTCAATCAAGCATGACAAAATTGATACATGTAACCAAAAACATTTGTACCCCTGTAATATTTTGAAAGTTAAAAAAAAGAAGAAGAAAGTGAAAAAAAGGGACTCCAGAGACCCTCTTCTTAACCAATGAATCATACCATTTGTCCTCTACTAATACTTCAACCATAATCCTCATCTATAACCCCAGATCTTTGGTAATAAGGTTAAGAAAAGTACACTTTCACATATAAGAAAATAAATGCTGTAAAATAAGTTATTTTCCTACTATATTAATCAGATGAGCAGTGTCAAAAAAAACAACTTATTTCTGATAAGCCACATCTATCATATGTCTTCCATTCTTCAGAAATTATGTTGAGCTCTGTGTTTATAAAGACAAGCAAGACAGAATCCTTGACCTAAAAGAGCTCATGATGTATTAGGAGAGAGAGAGAAGAGATTCAACAGTTTCAACCTGGCAAGGTTGCTGCTCTACTAGACCTGTAAACAAGGTGTTATGGGGAACTGAATAGAAATAGAAAAATACACCCTATCTTTGCCTGGGAATGTAACACTGCACTTAACTCTTGATGGATTAATAGGCAACATGGAAGGTGTGCCGGCAGAGAGAAAAACAAGAAGACAGGCCTATGAACTCAGATATTTGTGAAACTGCTAGTTATTCATCTGCCTAAGTAAAAAGTTAAGTATAAAGCAGTTAACATGATAGAAACTTTAAAAAGAGGAATCAAATGATGATGCACTTTGTGAAGCTGATTGTAATCCTCAAGGCAATGGGATATCACAAAAGGGTTTTTAAACAGGAGAATGACATGGTCAAATTTTCCCTTTTGAAAGATCACTTGGGCAGCAAAGTGAAATACATATGCAGATGAGACAAAATTATAGAAAATGGTTAGACATTTACTGCAGCAATCCAAGCAGGGAATGGTAAGTGCCTGAACAAAGATAGTGGCAGTGGAAGTGAGAATTCCACTGTCAATAAACAGATGTTCTTTATCTGAGTTATTTCCTAAAATTTATAACTCAATACACCTCAGCATCAAAACAAAGTACTTATACACTCTCATAAATATCTCGTTCTTGAGCCCAACCTTCAGCACTTCCGTGATTGTCCTTGGACTTCATGACAAAAAGTCTAGACCTTACTCTCTAAATATCCCAGTCAAACCAGCCTTTCACAAGAGGTGTTAAAGAATTTAACATGGGTAACATTTAAGATTTTTCAAAGAATAGTGAGAAATCAACAACAAACCCTAAATTCCCCACATAAAGCTGACCTATGTTTTTTTAAAAAAAATCATTCAATGATACTTGTTAAAGCAGAGTAAGGCAGAGTTTATTCAGGATCATTGTGACAGATATAAGGACCACTGCAGTGGCATTTTGCAGTGTGGAAGAGACTGAACTCAACTTTGAATACATCATGGGACAGTGGAAATTTATAGTCAAAGACCAGAGTGGGAGTCAGTGGAAGAAAAGTTACTAAGAGGAAACATCAGGGGTAAGGGGATTAACAGGATTCTTGCTGAAGACAGGCCAGGGTGATCAGATATCACCTGGGAGACTACGGAGGATGAGGAACCTGATCAGATATCAAGGGTTATAGATATGGAAGGGTGGGGGGTTCTTGTTAAACCGACTTAGCAGGGTTCTTTGCTAAAACTGGATGTTATAAGGAAGTTCACAGACAAGCCTAGGAGAAGGTTCAGGAGCTTGACTAAAGCTTGGTCAAGCAAAGAATCTTTCTCATCTATGGTAGGCCTTCAATAACATTGACCAAATAAATAATATGATTTAAGAAATACTTCACTGAAATTCTTGATAATTTCCAACCTTAATCCTTCATATTGTAGTTAAAGTTCATTTGCCCTTGTTTTGTATCATTTCTTTATATTTTAGAAGTCATACATATATTTACCTACTTAGAGTTTAGCTTTTTTGCAGCAATTTATTTTTAACTCCAAATTAAGAATTTTCACTTCTGAAAGCGCAAGCCTTTAAAAAAAATACTAATTCACTTCAAAGCCTAGTAATGCTAATGTACTCAGATATAGCTGACAGATGTAAGTGCTAAAACACAGGGACTACTTAAATTGCATATGACTGCCTAGCGTTCTCTTTGCCTTTGATAGCCTAAAATAGATGAAAGAATTTGTTAAAGCCATTGCCTACCTTCCTCAGGTCCTAGTGTGTATACCATTTCCTCAGGGAAGCCTTTTAAAACCCTGTAGGCAAAGGCAGGTACTTCTGCTGAGACTTTCCAGTACCTGTACTTCTCTACCCTGGCACTTCTCATCTTTAGGGAAATGCTTATCTAATTACCATCCCTCTTTCCCTGCTTGCCCCAGAAACTCATCAAGGGCAGAGTCATCAGTGGCCTTTTTCATAACTACATTCCGAGCACCAAGCATAATGCCTGACACACACGTGGGAAGTGCTCAATAAATATTTGTTCAATATACAATGTGATCTGTTCATTCATCAATCCAGGCTATTTGTAAGAGATGGGAGGTGGAAAAATAAACATGAATTGTTACCAATGGAAATTGAAGCTGTGTTCTAAGTTTCAAGAAAGACTTACTTTTTCTGTATGTAGTTTTTCCAATGTTTGGATTTTGCTATTGTTTGCAGGACTTTTTCATAATATAAAATCTTTTTTAATTAAAAATAAAAAAGATTTTAAATTCAATAATAAATAGATTTCTTCTTCTATTTAAAAGACCTCTGGCAGAGAAAACACAGTTGGAAAACAGAAAGAACATTTATTGATTCATAAATACTAAGAACCTCTTTATTTCCTAAGTATAATTAGACATAATTGTTTAAAAAACATTTCTTTCTTGAATATATTTTAGTTTTAGAACTATCACAGCAGTCATTTCAATTCTCCTGTGTTCTTAAAGTAGGCATTTGTTGTGCATTTCTAAATGAAATAGGTGAGGGGGAAAAGCATTATCTTAAATTATATTTCCTCACTGAACTCCTTCCTAATACATCTTGTCTGTGATAATGATCATGGCTTCTCCATACCCCATCAGCATCTAGAGACATTTTTCTCAACTTAATCTAAAGTAATTAAATATCTCACTAATATGTGATAATTGATTAAGGCTTTATTTACTACTGTCTTTTGCTAACAAAATATAAATTTATAATTCTATCGCTAAATATATGGCACTCTCCTAGTATGCCCCTTAATACAAAAATCATTCTTAAGAGGAGCAATTTAGACAATAAGAAACAGAAAACCTATTAAGTTTTTTAAATAAATTTTATTATTTCACATAAAATGAAATTGGAGGTAGAGTGTTTTCAACGCTAGGTGATTCTGCGATTCTTTTCTCACTACCCCTCTGCTATCTTCAGCATGGTGGCTTTTCATCTCAAAGGCTCCAAAATGACTTTAGAAGCACTCGACATCAAATCTTCAGTCAACAACCTCCAAAGTCCAGAATAGAGCCCTTTCTTGGACCCCTTTTCTTGAGAGAGAAAAACTTTTCAATAGTACGCAAGCAGCCTATCCCCAGTCATGTGCCATTTTTAAATAAACTGCTGGCAAAGGGGGTAGAACTGCCAGGGTTGTCTCTTATTTATTGGGATGATGCCTGTTGCAGAGTGGGACCCTTTCTTCTCCCCTGTGTAAAAGCCGCCTGGCATCTGGAAAACTTCATGGGTTTGTTTTCAATAAGATGTTAAATATGAAAATGTGGTAGTCAATCAAATGTCTCAATCACATGAGTATTTTTTTTTTCTGATTTGTGCATTTTAAGAAATAGATTTAAGATCATAATTGTTAGGTAGAGTTGTACCCTGATTAGGTACTTAATCTATAGTTAGAGGAAAAAGGCATTTTTTATTCATTAATTTATTCAATACATTCTGAAAAGATCTAGGTATTGAAATAACTGATAAATAAATGCATGGTCCCTGGTCTCACGGAGTTTACACTGTAGCAGGGGCGATAGACAAAATGTTACCTAACAAATGAAAGCATAGTTATATTTGGGATAAGTGCTGTGAAAAATGAAACCATTAATATATGTAGTAAGAGCCGGGCACACATCTGTAATCCTAGCACTCAAGGAGGCCCAAGCAGGAGGATTGCTTGAGCTCAGGAGTTTGAGACCAGCCTAGCATGAACGAGACCCTGTCTCTATTAAAAATGTCAGGTTGCAGTCTGGTTCTGTGTTCTCAGTTTTTGGTGTGCTCATGGCCAAAGAATGACCAGACACACCAAAGTAAGGCAAGCACAAGGTGAAATTTATTGAGGGGGGAAAGATAGGATTATAGAACAAGAGCAAGATATAGGTTTACAGAGTGAGAGCAAGATATGTATGCCACAGATGATGACCGGATGCCTTGTTGTAGCAAAAGAGACCTTGGCTACGTTCTGGGTCTTGTTTTATAGTGTCCAGATAGGGACCTTCCCGTAGTTCAAACGTCATCATAGAACCACTTTGATTGGACAGTTGGGAGTTAAATGACCTGAACTTACTACACAGGTGGATCTCCCATAGCCTCTCTGAAAGCCCATTTTGGGGGGTGACTGCAACAGCACCCACTTTCGTCCCTAGGAGACCCGGAATTCCTCACTATCTACAATACCTAACAAAAACAGAATAATTAGCCGGGCATTGTGGTGTGTAACTCTAGTCCCAGCTACTCAGGAGGCTGAGGCAAGAGGATTGCTTGAGCCCAGGATTTTAAGGTTGAGATGGGGAGGAAAAATTTATAGTCAACGATCAGGCTTCTCTGAGGAGCTGACATTAACCCTGAAAGATGAAGGGTTGTGGGTGGCAGACGGGCACCCTGAGCAGAAAAAGAATCGTGCAAAGGTCTTGGGACAGGACAGAGGACATGAGGTTCGAGAAGGGACACTTTATACTCTGCCTCAAGAGAAGGAAGCAAGGATGTTTCCAGGGTCAGATAAGTGGCAGCAAGTTGAGGGTTTTCCTTCAAATAGGTTCTATCTCTTCAGTGAAATAAGACACTGGGTCTTACCTGCCATAGCACATTGCCATTGCCAGAAGCCCCAGAAGAACTCATTAAAAAGAAAGGGGGAGGGGAGACATTATTACAAAGCTCTTGGGGTAGCAACAGAATGAGAAGTGCTGCAGGAAGCCAGGGCAGCCCTGAGGACCTAAGGGACTAGAGCAGGAATTTAAAAGGCATCAACACTCTCTGGGACTTGCCTGACCCCTGGGCATCAGCTTCACTCTCTCAGCTTTTCTCCTTGTGAAGCATGATGTTGCTGTAGGCAGCTCTGCAGGCAAAACTTGAAATCTCACAAAAGAGAGAAAATGGTTAATTCCCTACCACTTCCAGCCAAAACTTTAAAAACTAAAAAAAAATCCCAGTTTGACACATCCCTGAACCAATCACTGTAGCAGGAGAATAGAGCACTGTTACCAACATGCTGTGTCATGCTAGTGGAATATGTCACCCAAAAGGAGAGAGGAGGGCTCCAGGCAAAGACTGTAGTCACCATGCTCAAACTCCTCAGAAAACTCCAGTGTGGCTGATAATACCTAAGTTCATATTGTTAGGTTTCAGTCTGAAACCCTGGTTCTTGGAGCGCTCATGGCTGAAGAATGACCAGACATGCCAAAGTTAGGGAAGCACGAAAATGAGGTTTATTGAGTAGAGAAAGGTAGGATTATAGGGCAATAGCAAGATAAAGGTTTACAGATCATGGTACATACACCATGGATGACGACAGGACCCATTGTCACAGCAGGACAGGCAAAAGAAAGGGCAAAGAGAGAGAGAACTTGACTATGGTCTGCGTCTTATTTTATAATGCCCAGATAAGGACCTCCCTCGTGGTTCAGAGATCACCACAGCACCACTTTGATTGGACAATTGGGAGTCACATGACCTGAGCCTTAACTACACATGTGGGCTCTAGGTCACTTTCTGGACTTTATGGTACCCATGTGGGTTGGCCCATGGGCTAGAGTCCTCTGCATTCTTTTGCAGCTGGTGCACCAAGTTCTGACTGGCAGATCCATAGGTTATTCCCTCCTTCCCCAGCTATGAAGAATCAGGGTTGGACAGGACCAAGATAGGGGCAACAGCACCCACTTTTGTCCCTAGGAGACCCAGAATCCCCCACTATCTACTTAACAATATCAAATAAAAAAACCACTTACAATTAATTTATATAAATAGACAACAAAAATCCTCTATAATTCCAGTACTGAAGTTCTAACCCAACACACAAAGGAGGACTCAATAAAGCCTTAAACCAGTTGCAACTTAAAGAAAAGGTTTCTCACACCTATTTGGAAACTGTTCTTTCACTGTGCTTATTCTATGATGCTAACTTATCTCATTTTGCATTCCAGTTTATCCCATATCCCATATTCCATACCACACCTTATTAGAATTTTACTTCCCTATGCCTATCTGCAAATCACATGCATTTTTTTTTTTAACTCTGGCTATTGATGTTCCTAATTAGCCACTCTGGAAATTTGTGCAAAGATGATACAGAACGAAAATATACGTAAAATCATTGAAATGGTCAGGTTCAATCTTTGTCACAAATCATATAATCCACTCTTAGTTTTGATTTCAATGTGCTAATAGTTTTTCTAATAGAAAAAGACCTTGTGGCTAACTATAAAATTCAATTCCTATTCAGATAGCACCACCTGCAGAGTCATTATGCGGTGTTGCAATTCAAAAAACCAAGCAAGCATAGCATTTACTTTGGAGAGAAGGAGAGACAAGAAAGAGGTCACAGTCTTGCTTGTTATATTTTTCTCCTGCCCTACCTTAACACATTGCATTGCAGTTTTCTATAAGTATATTTTTCAGAAAATTTCAATGTCTAAGGCTTCCACATTTCAACTGTACTTACAAACCTTGAAATATAAAGGCTTAGCTTAAAAATATAAAATAGAATGTAAAGGTACTAAACAATTTTACTGCTTATCATGAATTTCTTTAAAAGTTAACAGTATTATTTACACATTTGAAAAGATGTGTCAAATATGAGCAACATAGAAAGCATGTAACTATAGCAGAATGAAGGAAATTTTTTTTCTTTCTTCCTAATTTTTGTAATTTCACTACGTAACTTGATCTGGCCTCCATAGGGGTTAAATGTTTTGGTTAAATGAAGTATTTATTGATTGTTCTGTGCAGTGCATTAAAAATGGTCCCCTATACCTTTAACTGTTAATTAGCTCAAATATTTGGTTCAGAAACCACAGCCCTGTTTAGTGTGACCTCACTGGTATGGCATCTGGGCAATTATCTTTGAGATAATGAGCCTTTTCATCCATAACAGAACAACAACCTCTCACTTGGATTGCAAAAGATCAGAGCCAATCTGCTGCACACCAGGGTGCCCGTCGTCCCCTTTGTATCATACCTTATTTTCAAACTAACCTTTCACATTCTGAATTAATTAAAGTGTTTTCAGATTAAAAATTAATGGATTCACTTTAGCATCATTTGGGGAGATAATAGGCACAAAATATCATCCAAACAATGTTTTGGATCCTAATACCACAGCCTAACTGGGAAGCAAAACTACTATGTCACTTACAGAATTTTCTGACTCATGTTATAGCCTAGCCAGATCCTTATATTGGTTACTCACTCTAGAGGAAAAAAAAAGCCTCAGAAAATTGTTAGTGATGCAGGGCGGTAAATGTTCACTTGGCATTTTGATATATTCTAATTTCATTCAAAAATGAATGTGGAGGTCACCAAGTTTCCTATCAGGTTGTGATAATGAGGTTCCTAAGCTTTACCATCCACCCCTACTCTTTATTCATTTTCTGCCTGGCTATCGCTCCTACTCTTCAAGACTAAATTTGTCTAAACTTCTCACTCAACACTAAATGAATATGGAATTCCTACTGCTAGGTAGATAGCAAGGGATTCCAGATCTCCTAGGGATGAAAATAGATGCTGTTGCAGTTCACCCCTCCCTTCAAATGGGCTTTCAGAGAGGCTCATGAGAGATCCACCGGCGCAGTAAGACTCCGGTCATGAAACTCCCAACTGTCCAGTCAAAGTGTTTCCATGATGACGTCTAAGCCATGAGGGAGGTCCCAATCTGGACACTATAAAACAAGACCCAGACCATAACCAAGCCCTTTTTGGGTATTTGCCCTGTTATCTGTATGTATGTTGTATGTATCTCACTTTGTAAACCTATATCTGGCTTTTGTTCTACAATCTTATTTTTCTCTCCTCGGGAAACCTCATTTTCCTGCTTGCCTTACTTTGGTGTGTCTGGTCATTCTTTGGCCATGAGCTCACCAAGAACCAACATTTCAGACTGTGACCCGACACTACCTGAAAGGGTTGTGGGGCAGAAAAGATGTCTTTCCTCATCCTTCACTAGGTTCATGGCTGAGACCCCTATATCAAAAGACAGATTAACAAGAGAAAAGTATAAGTAAACTATTCAATATAAGTTTTACTAAACATGGAAATGAAGGCCCAAAGAAGCAGAAAAAAATCTGTATTTTTATGCTAAGTTTGATGAAGAATAGACAGTCATACAGACCTATGAGTGGACAAAGGGACTAAAATCTAATGGTGACAAACTGGGGTAGAGGAGGAAGGAGGACTTAGCAAGGCCTGTTTGTTTAGATTCTTCTTGGTGTCTCTGTGTCCTCAAGAATAAGGATGGTCCTTTCTTCCAGATATTGGGAGAATCCCTCTAGAATGGAGCTTTTACAGCTGACTTTAAAGGAAGGTCAAAGAATTCTTTCATAGCCTGCTTCACAGGAGATGGGCAAAGGGAAGGTAAGAGAGGCCTTCCCGCTTTTGCTATTTTCTGAATTGCCAAGGTGCCATATTTTGGGGTAGTATGTCTTGAGCCCACTCCTTCTCAGGGATCTGTTGGAACCCCACTTCTTCATAAACCTCTCTTCACGAAGAAGCTTGGTATGGATAGATTTCATGTAAGGATAGTGAAACTCCTGAATATCACCTTGAAATGATACCACAATCAGTCCACTTTTATGCCTGACTTGACTTAATAAAAAGTGAGAGATGCCAAGAAAAGAGATGCTAACCACTCTGTCATCATTCCCTTTGCTTAGTCAAGTTTCTTTTGGTTGCAAGAAACAGATATCCATTCAAATTAGTTCAAGCACAAAGAAGGACTTTTTTATAAGAGGATTTAGTATAACCAAGCCTCAAGAAGAACTAGATCAAAGGCCTGAAAAGGAATCAGAAAGCAAAGTATCTCTCTCTCTTCTCTCTCTCTCTCTATATATATATATATGTATATATAATAATATATATATATATTTCCCCCTACAGGCTAGTTGTTGTCTAACAATGAATCTGACTGAATCATTTTGGTTTGCTCTGTACTACTGATCTAAGTTGCTTTTGCAAAATAGAGTAATGTCAACCTTAAATAATGAGATTCAGAAAATATGATTAAGTATATTCGAGTGCAAAGCTTGAGAATAGCCACCCAGAAACAGACTCCAAACAAATGGTGCTAACATCTCAAAAATGAGTAGTTGAGATTTCACTTATATAGGCAGAGACAGAGAAGGTTTAGCAGGATTACAACATTTTCCATACAATACCAGTGCATACATTGCAGTAATTTGATTGGTTACAGATTGCTACATTCCAAGTAAGATTACTTTATTACTCTGTGAGGAAGGGTAAAGATCTGAGCGGACCTTACCTCTGGTATAACTTGGTTTGCCTAATTGTTTTTAAGAAAAAGGGAAGAAGTTGCCAATGCACGCCACATGACTCAGGCTGTATAGCCACATTCCTCTCAAGGGTCAGAATAATTTAAAGTTCCAAAGGCTTTAAGTTTGAATTATTTAATTTCACAGTAACAACATAATATTGAGGGTTGTTGTGACTCATATCTATGGGCAGGAAGGTAGGGATTAGTTCTCTGATAATGAGTTTCTTTGCCAAGGCCATCAAGACTAGCTGTATATAAATATCACACTTCATATACATATCACACTGTCCAGGACTGAATTATTCCAGCAAAATGTTGACACTCAGCCTTAGCGTATTCAGCACAAGTATGAAAATCGAGGTGTGCCAGAAATCAAACCAATGGCAACAATCATATGTATGACCTCAACTAATACATCTTGATTCCACTTTTTAAAAATTGTTTTTCCCTGCACACACACCCAAACTAGAAATATCTATTACTGGTTTTGTCATTGATGAGCCTTCAATCTCCTAAAGAAAGAAATTAGAAGAAGGGAATGCAGAGAATAGATTTCTTTCTCCACATTGAAATAGGCATATTACTATTAGTCTCCTAGATGCAAGAGGGGAGTTAGGAATCAAATACAGCTGGAATAATGATAATGCATCTTAAAAATCACATCCAGAAATATGGCTGATTAAGTCGCATAAATTAATGTAACTCCTTTGCCCTTTTAAGAAAATTTGTTTCTGTCATCAGCTAATCTAATAAAAGACTTTCATTCACATTAGAGGTTATTTATATGCTTATTTTCATGTAGCAGTAAAGTATATGTGTAATATAAAATAACTAGAAAATGTTAAATAGTTGATTAACCATAAGATTTAAAAAGAGAGCTATGAAAGATAGATTCCATTTTAATGCAGTAAATGTAGAAACTTAACTCAGTTTCATTTCTTCTTTTCTAACAATAAATTCTTACTCTCGGCTATTGTTTTTAAAAGACAGTTGGGTTGAACCTTGTAAGAATTATAACTTGGTATTTTAAGGGACTTTTCCTTTGAAGAGGTCAAAGTAAAGGAATTAAATGCTTTACTCACTTACATGAAGTTAGGCAGTAAAGGAAAGATACACACTGAAGTATCAGATAATTCAAGATCTGTGACTGAAAGCCATGACAGTAATGCAGGGAATGGGACTATATCTGTATTATAGATGATATCAGGCTTTTTCTACAGGTAACTTTCAGTTTTGCAGAGCACAATTTAATCTCTGCAATATTAAGTCAGATGAACATTCATTCTGCAATATTTCCACAGTGGAAAATATTGGCCAGTTATTTCCACCCTGCCCTCTACATGTCTCCAATACTCTTCTACAAATCTCCAGGTGGAACTTGGGCTGTGAAATACATTACACTTGTGAATAACTCCAAAATGTAGGCGTCATGGCTACAAGTGCAAATCACAGTGCATTGACCTCACACTATAAAGCTAATACCTATGGTTAATAAATGATAAATACTATAGTTAGATTTCCTGGCCTAAGTACAATGCTACACTGGGAGTTTGCAAGTCATTATTTACCAATTATTAAACACTGAGATTATGTTATTATGTTGAATAAGACACCAATGTCACTTTCCAGTTTCTTCCACCTCTAAACTTTAGTGTGACCCTTATGCCTAAAAGGCATCTCTTTCCTCTGCCACTTCTCTCTCCCCACTGTCACCCTAGCCCAAGCCCCCGTCACTCTCCCTCCCCCAGACTATCACAGTGGCCTCCTCACAGATCTCCTTGTTTCTCTCACTATCTGCAGGCTAGAACAATGCTATACACTTTTTGACCTGCTAATCCCTAGAAAATAATATAATATCTCTGGAGTTGTGGACATTATTTTCTGTTTCCTTACTTTCCTGAATACCTATTAAAAAACTAACCAATAATTAAGAATAATGCCTCTGACTCGAGGGGGGAGGGCGGCAAGGGCAATATATGTAACCTTAACATTTATACCGCCATAATATGCTAAAAAAAATTTTTTAAAAAGAATAATGCATATATATGTTCTTTTTAATCTGGAAGAGTTCAACAAGTGCTCTATGGTACAGAGAGGTCCCTACTTGTATAGGTGCCACCTAAATTACCCCTACTATACAAGCTTTCTCATTATTCCACTGGCATTTCACTGAGACAGACCATACAGGTGGGCTGATCTGGCAGACTGCGATGACATTTTATTTTCCTTATTGGGCCAGAAAATCTTTGCCAGTGAGGGATTTCTACATTTCATTGAGTATGAAAGTGTTAGAAAGGTATTATATAATACTGCTATAATGAAAATGACAACCGCACATGCAGTGTATTATATATTTGATAATGACTATACAGTCTTAAGTAATGCAAATATCTGGCAGTGACTAAAATCAAAAGATCCTCAGCTCTGAAAACCTTTATATTTTTAGAAAAAAAAAATTTAATCTTTTTCATATTCTTTAGGCAATCAGTATTTAGGATATCCTTCATCAACTATGTTACTCTCACAGTTACAAAATGAGATTATTAATTTTGGGTTTTTTTAAAGCAAGTCAAATAAGTAGTTAATTTATGTTATTTGCCACCTACAGTTATTTTATTACCACATTGAAAAGGTAAGAAAATAAGTCATTAATATGCATAGTTGCTTTCCTTAAGCAATTTAGAAGGGCCCATACATCAGAAATTCTTTCCAGACCTCCACCATTGCAAGACTAAAAAATTACATTGAAATTCAGCAATTTAACCTTCATAAATGAAGTAACCTGCATAGCTAACATTAAGTGTTTGATTTAATTTACTTGCACAGGTAGCTCACTGAGAAGGCATTTAACCTTAAAGTTAATGATATCAGATCTATTCCACAGTGTATGTGCCTCCAATTGCTTTCTACAGCACTGCACAAACTAATATTAAGTTCTCATTTTAGTAATATTCGTGGGCAGGAGGGAGACATTATCCTCAATTATACCTGTATAACGTCTTTGTCAACTTCAGATGCCTTCCCCTTCAAGAGCAGTAGGTGAGGAGAGTAAGGCTGGGACAGGAATTCATAGCAGATGACCTCTGAAATCAGATACAAGGAGAAACTTTTAGAGTCAAGCATGGGGGTCTGATTTTAATTGTTTCTGGGCCAAATAAGCCTCAATCTTTTTGATATTCTTACATTGGCCATCTTTAGGATACTTCTAAAGAAAGTTATTATAAAAATTCTATAAGACATTTTTGGAGAATTTATCATAATCTCAGAAGGGAAAGGCCTTTCTATGATTAAAACAACCCAAAAGTCATAAAAATTAAGAAAATGGATAAATGCAACTACACACATATCAAACATTTCTACCTGGCAAAATTTGCCAAGAAAAGTCAAAACATATGACAAACTGGAGGAAAAACACAACCATTTCATAAAGAGCTTATGTCCCATTTAATATAGAAAAAGATTCTACAAATCAGTTTCAAAAGCCTAATATACATATTAGGAAAATGGCAAAAAAAAATGAGCATATAGTTCACATGGAAGAAATAAATATCTCTTAAATGAATGAAATAATGCCCAAGTCCACTCATCATAGGAAAAATATGACCCCCACAATGCCAGTATTCATTACCAGAGTGACAAAGATCCAAAGGTTTAATAAGATATTGTAGTTGATGTTATAGAGCAACAGACACTCTCACACAGTGCTGATGAGCATAAGATTTCAAAATGTCTATGGAAGGCAATTTTTCAATACCCCCAAATTATAGGTGTGTGTATATATATATATATTGCTCCAGAATTTCCACTTCTAGGACCATCTCTTATAGATGTACTCATAGAAAAAACTTAGGAAAATATATACAACATTTTTATAAGAGCAAAAGTGAACAATCTAAATATTCACATATAGTGGTGATTAAATAAATTAAGGAGTGCACATATAAGAGAATACTATGCAGTCATCTAAAAATGAGTGAAAGAGCTCTTTATGCATTAAAATAAATTGACCTTTAACATATATTGTTAGTTTAAAAAGAGAAAAGTGTGAAATAGTATATGTAATAATAGTTCACAAATATTTGCATAAAATATAGAGAAAAAAAGAACTATTTGATAACAAAGATATCCAATGTTATAGACTGAATGTTTGAGTCTCCCCAAAATTCATTATGTTGAAACCTAATCCCCAATGTGATTGTATTTGGAGGTGGGGCCTTTGGGAGATAATTAGATCATAAGAGTGGAGCCCTGATAAATGGTATCAGTGCTGTTATAAAAAGAAGCCAAAGAGCTAGCTCGCTCTCTTCTGCCCTGTAAGAATACAAGAGCAGTTGACAGTCTGCCACCCAAAAGAGGGCCCAACAATACTGGCACCTTGATTTCAGACTTCCAGCCTCCAGAACAGTGAGACGTAAATTCCTACTGTTTGTAAGCCATCTAATCTATGGTACTTTGTCATAGAAACCCAAACTGACTAAGATGCCCAAGGATAAATAAAGGATTCAACAGAAACTAATAACATTAATTTACTGCACTGAAAAGAATTGTGTGGCTGAGGGACAGAGGGAGGAGGAAGAACCTGTGATGAATATCATTTGTACTTTTGAATTTTGAATTATATCATTTACTACCTATACAGAAAGTCAGTAGTTTTAAAAATTAAAAAAGAGGCAAATAGACAAAATTATTGTCTAAGACAAACATTTGCTATGAATTTCACTTATTCAAAATTTCTTTAACTCCTATCACAATGAAACAGAGATAATCAAATTATTTCTTGAATAAAAATATTAGGAATGCCCTTCTGAGAGCAACTGTTAGTGTTAGTAATGGAAATTGACCTTTCTGTAGCATTCTAAACGCTTTCTTAGTTTTTCCTCGCTCTGTACATCTTATTTCCTCAAAGAATAAAACATCGTTGGATAATTTCTCTAGAAAATATAGCTAAGAAGTTGCAACCCTTGTCCATGGAGTTAGCTCAGGCCTGCTCAGTATCAAGCTGTAGACCTTCTCAGAATAATTACTGTGTTTCTCAATTAGGGAGGCCTTGTTTAACATCTGGTCTGACATTGAGATAGAATATTTCAAATGGGGCTTCTTAGAAAATTAGGGACATAAGAGAACTTTTTAAAGTCAGTTTAGAGATTTGATATGCAATTAAATATTCTTAGGTTTATCTCTATTCTCTTTATGTTTGATTTTCACGAGTCTTTTTAAAATAGAGATGTTCTTTCGTTTTTGGCTGGAGAAAAATGTCCAGTCCTAATAGACAGAAAGAGCAATAGATTCTTCCCCAAGGTTAAGCCATGGGGAAAATGGATGGGCAGAAAGAGGCAGACAAATGTGAGTGAGGCAGGTGAATGATTATTTTCATACTGAGTATGGTCCAGAGATTGAGGCTGTCTTGGAAGGCAGAGGAATAAAATGTGACCTTAATGATTACTAAAAAATTATCACTAAAACTGCTTGGCTATTTTTGAAACACAAAATTATCTCCAGGCCAACAGGCCTTCAAGGTATACATTATCGTAATTGAAAATAGGTAGTTTTTAAATACCACCTTTAATAGCAATGCAGGACAAGCCGGGAGGGCGTTCAGCAAAACATAACACATTTAGCCTGTACAACAGCGGTGATACCGATAAAAATAAAAACTCAGCCAGAGAGATAATTCTCCACATTTACATTTTTGTGGTTACAAAAAAATTCTCCCTCTGGCACAAAATCTCTTTCCTCATAAACTCAAGCTGGGCACAATATGTTCCTTCTCCATTCTTATTTTTTTTTTCTTTCTCCCAGTACACAGTTTGACATTGGTTTGATGTCATTAGCATCACCTTCAACAAATCATTTTCTTCGCTTGTCCAATTACAGACAACATAAAAATGCCTGTCCTCCATGTTTCTTATTTCAACACTGGGCTTGACATGACTCTACTCTAAATCACAGAAGCCGCTTGTCAGTTTCTATGACTTAAAGTTAATTTTCACTCAGCTTTCTCTTCTTTTTATTTCACATTTCTTATGGGTAATGGCCATAGTGAAAATGATGGTATAGGAGCTTTTTTCTCCTTCAGACCCCTACCTTCCTCACCACAGATTTATAGCACACTTTTGCTCAGGGAAATTTTAGTATATCTCCCCTCCACTCAACAATAAAAGAGAAAAGACTGTCATAAACCTGCATAGATAGCCTCTTATACCCTTTAGGGACAAGTTCTTCCCTTATACCAAAAAGTGGAACTGCTACAAAAATCAATGAAGAAAATAGGGCAGTGGATGTTCTGAGAAGGGACTCACAAGCTTTCTACTCATTTCATTCCACTGCTCCCAAAACAGGGTGAGATGTACATACAGAGTCAACTACCAAGGTAAACACACAGTGATGTGAGCAAAAACGGGAAAGTGAGAGACTAGCCCCTCTTCTTTTGATTCGGAGAAAAAGATTTTATCAAAGAGGAGGCAAGCTAAGTAACTTAAATTTCACTAAATTAAAGTTATGTGTTTTTAATCCATATCCTCTGCATAAAAGCAACAGCAACATAAATAGTAGGTAACTACTCCAAGTAGAAAATAAACCAATAAAAAGTTTGTGTATTTTGCTTCAATGCATATTTTGTTTTCAGTGTATGTTGTTTTGGAATCTCTTGAGGTCACTGGTTTTTGGACCTTCTTTTTTTTTTTTTTTTTTTTGTCCCCTTTTTAAGGTTTTTAAATGCCTGACTTGCAGTATGCACTTGTAGATTTCCATGGAAACCAGGATTCACCTTAAAATATAAGATAATATTCTAACCAGCGTGTTTAAACACCTCTGGGGCTGCTAGGTAGTGCTGTTCAAGCCATTACTGCAGGAGTGTTACAGGTGAATTTCAGCGCTCCCTCGGATTAGTTGAAAATGTGAGTGTCTTGAAGATGAAACATCCTTCATTGCCAATGTCTCCTGCCTGTGTATACTTTATCTTTGATCCTATGTATTTCTGTGTTATTTTCTTTAAGGAAAGAAAATATATCATCTCAATTTAGACTCTAGGAATTTAGTTCCAATTCAAGTTATGCTACCCAAAAATCCATTTTTTTAAAATCCAGCCATTTTTTAAAATCCAAAATTTAAAAATATTCATCAGAGGTAATGATATATCAATCCCCAAGACTATCTCAACTATAAATGGCTTTTATAACTTATTAATTATAACATTCTCATCCAAAAATTATTGATTTAAACAATTTCTTTTTAATGCTAATTAAGTTGCTATCTTGGAAATTACCAGCATGTATTGATTTAGGAAAAAATATACAAGGCCATTTTAATGAGGGCTGAGGGAAATATGCTTCTTATACTGTTTTGATGCTATTTAATCCCATATTGTGCTACAGTGTTTGACAAGAGCCTATTGTCTTAAAGGATCCTGTGCTGTTGTTCAGTATGGTAGCCAATAGCTACATGTGTCTATTGAGCAATAGAAATGTAGCTAGTCAGAATTTAGATGTGCCATAAAAGTGAAATACACATCAGATTTTAAAGAGGCAGTATACAAAAAAATGTAAAATATCTCAATAATAATTTTTATATAAATCATATGTCAAATAGATAAAATTATGGGGTTAAATAAAATACATTATTGAAATTCATTTCACCCATTTCCTTTTTACTCTTTTAATATGGCTACAAGAAAATTTTGAATTACCTATTTGTCTCATGCTTTACTTCTCCTGGAGAGCACTGATATTAACATGATAATGGTATCATGGAAAAGTTAGGGGCTGTGTTCTTCACTACTATATTCCAAGCTTAGCACATTTTCTAAATAACCCCAGTCCCTGGCGTAATACAGGTGCTCAATAAATATTTATTAAATAAAGGAACAAATGAAAGTGGGTAAACAATTTCTTAGCTAGCAAATACTTTTTTTCCAAGGAAATCAAAATATTTCATACATATAAAAAATGAGTAATTTGTATGCTCATGGCTTAAAGGAAGACAAGTACCAAGAGAGATAAATTTGGAAAGTAAAGACATTGTACTTAAAACAAAGACTAAGTATTGGTTGAAGCTGAAATACCAAAAGCAAAGAAAGGAGAAATATTTATAAGGTGTAATTTATATGATAAAGAATAAATATATATATTGTATCTAAGGAAGGTAACAGCATAATTAAAGATCAACATAATTTATATGAAATTTGGGGCATTTATCTTGACAGCAATTTATGCAAAGTCATAATTTAAATAAGTTAAATCAAAATTTGACTAATAAATTAATAAGATGTCTGAAAGGCATAAAAAGAAAAAATGTTTTTAAAAAGTGCCATAGTGGTGATTAATGCATCATAATAAAGTTGGCTATAAATACTAACCAGGAAAAATTTGCCTTTGTTTAGAACATTAACTAGATTCAAATACCCAGCAATTTTACCAGATATTAGAAATAAGTTGAAATGGAATTATTTGTCATGAAGGGAAATTCTAAATGTTGGAAAGAAAACTAGACAATTTGGAAAATCTGCAAAAACTTCAATAAGAGGAAAATCTCTCAAGTTTTTGATTGTGAAGGAATAAAGACACTAAATATTAATATCTAGAAGGTATCAGAGATATTATTAGCCAACATCAATATCGTGCTTAATATATGCCAGGCCCTGTCCTAAGAAATTTACATAAATGCACTCATTTAATCTGCATAAGGACCCCATGATGTTTGGCCTATGTTTATCCCCATTTCACAGATAAGAAAAGTGGAACAAAAGATCAACTAACTTGCCTGTGGTCACACAGCTAGTGATTGCAGAGCCCGAATACAAATCCAGGCAGGCTTGTTCCTAATCACTCTGCTATACATGCATGAGATTCTGCTATGTATTACGTGATTTACATAAACTACTCATTTAATCTTTACACAATCCTATGAGAAAGTGCAATTATTACCGGATTTAATAAGTTAGGAGATCAGGACTCAGAAAGGTAAAGTCACTTATCCAAAGTAATCCATTTCTATCAGAATCAAAATTTAAATCTAGATCTAGCTGATTCCAAAACTCCTTCCACTAGATATTACATCGCACTAAATAAATATTGCCTGCAAGTGACTCTGGATAAACTTTTTGTCTCTAAACACATATCAATCACCCAGTTTGATTAAGACAGATTACTTAGATGATTTGTACCAAGGATTCTGAAGCACTTTCTCTTGAGAAACTAGAACAATATTCAATCTAGTGAAAACTGGTTGTTTTCTCTTAGATATTTTTACTCTTGTGCAATAGCACAGACCTGTATTTACTATTCTTATTTTTCAAATCTTAGAGCACCTGCTGAAATAGATATAAAACAATGTATACAAAGCTATGAACAGTATTGAGATGGGACGTCAGGACCCTGGAGAGATTCACCAAGCTACTGTCTGTCTCTTCTACAAAGGACTGCTGGATGTCGGAGACTAAATCTGCAAGCTGCAAATAGCTCTTCTGCCAGACAAAGGAAATGTGCTATGTTCCTCTGCAACCTGACTCACAAATACCTAATAAGTCCCAAGATCACTGAATGGTTAAAACAGGGAGATACATGGTCACCTCGTTTTCTTTTCTTTAAGAAATCAAAAAAGGGGAAAGTGAAGGAAGGCTAATGCTAATTGTGCTGAAGAATTAAAATGCAGAAAAGTTAGAAATGGAAAGTTATGCTTCCCCTAGTAACTATAATTTGGCATATTCTATATAAGGACATAAATATAACAGCAAATGTAGTACATAAAATACTATCATGTGTGCAAGGGATGAATAACGATAGCTGGGAGGATCATAATTTTGACTTTCCTGATTTTTATGAGTTTAAATTCTCAGCCACAATACTGCATTAATACATACAAGTTTTTTAACCAATCTTGACTTAGTTTTTGCCTCTCTCTTTGCAGTCGTCTGAGTTTTCTTGGCTCTTTCTAGGCTAACGCAGTAACCTTTGACACTGACCTTCCACATTTGATTCTGATTCAAGTCTTGACCTTTAAGGGAAAAAAAATGGAAGGCATGAGTATTTTATCTTGGACCTCATTAAACAAAGGAAAGAAAGTAAAGGCAAAGCTTTCAGCTGTGCATGATTGTTGAACAGTGGGGGAATGCAGAAATTGCTAAATAAAACAAGTCACACATTGGGCAGGAATAAAAGCTGAAGCAATCGTTTAAACCTGCACACTGCTGTTTTTTATTTAATGCTGAGGGGTGTTTACAATGCTGTGATTGCCGGAAAAAGGTTAATCCAGATGCGTAAAAGACAAGCCAGTGTATGTGACTTTCACACCAGCTATTTGCAGTGAATATTTTAGTAACCCTCGTGAATCCACATCAGCAGTGCAACCATCAAATGAAACAGGAAAGAAAGCACATATTACCCTAAAGAATGAATTTTGATTTAAAATAGAGGCAGAGGCATTTTCACTTCCCTCTGCCCTAGTGATGATGGGTGGGAAAACAGTTTTCATCAGCGTAAAGTGCTCTTTTTGAGCTCCTGTATTCTCAATTCACCATCCTATTTTCGAACTTGAGAGGCAGAGAGAAGTAAAAACTTCCACTCGTTTTCCTTCCAGCTTTCATTTAGGTTTTTTTCCCCATGAGCTTCAAACTATAGTAGCAATTCTCTCCTTGGAGAGTATTACTTTGCCTCTGCATCAACCTATGTCAAAAACTATTCAATATTCTAAGCACCTCCACCGGGGCACATGTTCCTGTCTTATTTCCTTCCCCAGAAAGTATCTGTATTGATCTCTCTAAAACCTTGGGGCCAAATGAAAATACCAGGAGAGGCATTCTGCAGGGGGAAAAAAATGCAGATTTCTACTGTCCCCTCCGTTTTTTCCTTGCTTTCCAGAAAATCCGGGCAGACAGAGCAATACTGGAAACTCAACATTAGTTTCTTTCTTCCTTCTTCCCCAAGGCTATGCTAATTGCAACCATTTGTGTTCCTGCCTTTAAAACTTCAGGACCAGAGATTAAGTAAAGTCAGTGTTTTAACTTTTCCTTTGCAAGAACCACTGCCGAACCCATACATGAAATGGAAATTTCCCCTACTAGTAGTATTCAGTGTTAATGATTCTATAAATAATTACTTGCAATTCAAATTTGTTTGAGTCCAGTTCTTTTGGGCCTAGTTAACAATGTTTATGATTTTGAACTCACATTTTAAAATTAACTGCATATTTTTATAAAAGATAAGGAAAATAGGATCACACATATTCAATATTGCATCTTACCATAGATTGGTAACACACATTGCAAGCAAATGTATTTTTTTTTTTTTTTGAGACAGAGTCTCACTCTGTTGCCCGGGCTAGAGTGCCATGGCATCATCATAGCTCACTGCAACCTCAAACTCCTGGGCTCAAGCGATCCTCCTGCCTCAGCCTCCCGAGTAGCTGGGACTACAGGCATGCGCCACCATGCCCGGCTAATTTTTTTCTATGTTATTTTTAGTTGGCCAATTAATTTCTTTCTATTTTTAGTAGAGACGGGGTCTTGCTCTTGCTCAGGCTGGTTTCAAACTCCTGACCTTGAGCGATCCACCCGCCTCAGCCTCTCAGAGTGCTAGGATTACAGGCATGAGCCACCCGCGCCCGTCCGCAAATGTATTTTTTGATACTGTGATATTTATATTGATGGGGATCAGGACACTCTGCCCCACAATGTGGCAGCATGGCACTTGAGAAAACATCAGAAACAGAAAAGTCACTAACCTCCTACCCTTTTCCCCTAAAACCTGGGTAATACCTAGGAAGGATTTTCTGACCTTCTCCTGAACCAGATCATAAGACCCTCATGTGAGAGGTGCCCTCCTTAAACCCAGAGGAAAGAAACATCCTTCTCTCTGAAGACACAGGAACACAAAGAAGAATCTGAACAAACAGGCCTTGCTGAGTTTCTTGCAGTTTATTACCATTAGATCATACCCTTTATGTAATCATATTTCTCCAAAACTGCCCACTCTTCATCAAATCTACAATAAAAATACACACATTTAACTGTTTCTTTGGGTCTTCAGTCCCTTATGAAATCTCCTGTGTGACGCAAAACTTACATTAAATAAAGTTATATGTTTTTGTCCTGTTAATCGATTCATGACAGTTTTCCTTTCAGACCCAGCCAGGAACCCTAAGAAGGTTGAGGAAAACCTCCCTCCCCTACAGCTTCTGGCACCTAACACAGGGCAACATCGGCTGAAGACACCTTGCTCCGTATAGAAGCTGCTAAGAGATCCTGGACTTCTGTCTGATGAAAGTCAGTGGGAAGTAAAAATTCTTAACACATTATCCGCTCAGATCTCTGCCTGTAGGGACTGGTTGAGAGAAGATGGCAAGAGTCTTTCTTTCCAAATCTGGATTAGCAGTAGATAACATTTTTTAAAATTAGTTATCTTGGTTTGTGACTCTGGTTAAAATGTGGTTAAGTCGGGGAATTAGTTATTGATCTTCCCAGGGAAGCTATTGTTTACTCGTTGTCTCATTTTGTGTCCTAAAAGCTTGGCTTGACTTTCCCCTTGTTGGAGCTCTTATGTCATCAGTCATCACCTGCCTATACCCGTGCCCACCTGAAAGGTTATGGGACCCCAAGAATATGGCCAGACAGAAATATGGGTTATGCCCCATTTGTAGCTAATGTACCAACTGTTGCCAGCTCTCGGGGGACAAGTTCTCTGTGTCTTTCTTTCAGCTATCTTCAGGAGTGGTTCCGGGTCTTGAAAGGGCTACATCACTTTGCACACTCTTTTGAGGAAACTCTTGTATCCAGGGTTAAGTCATAAAAGGCTTATAGGATTTGGTGTTGAGTCACTTGAAAGTGTTAACAAAAGACCATAAAATCTGCAGAGGAAAAAAAGGAGAGCTTTATTTTCTATTAAAAAAAAAAAAGCAATCTGCAGACTGGGGAGGCACCACCTTCAGTACAAGTGAAAGTGTGTTCTCCAAAGAACAAAATAAGGGTTTGGCTTAAGTAGGGAAAGTTCCCACCCCATGACCAGCTCTCAATCAGGTCTGTTTATGCAAACAAAGGGTTCAAGCTTGTTTAGCTCTGATTAGTTGAAATAATCCAGCCCTCATTGGGTGGCTTTCCAAGCCCAAAATTCAAAACCGGAAGTGTCTCTGTCAGATATTTTCTTTTTAAATGCCTGTTTTGGGGTGGGGGTGGCATGTTCCCAGCTACAGTTTTTCTTGGCTCTAGTCAAGAACATAAAGCAGGATGTCTGTGTTTGTCAGGGGCTGGCTTTTCCAAGAACAAAGGGCAAGTGACTGCTCTTCTCTCACCTGGTCTCTGGTTTCCCTTCTCTAAATTTTGGGAATCTCTATTACCCATCAAGAGTGTATCTCATGCAGAGAGCTTGGGGTCTTATTTACAGTTTCATTTCACAATAGATACTTTTGGTTTAAGAGAGAAAGAGGAGTCCTGCCAGGAATATTTACTGTTTGTCCTAACTGACACCTGATAAGATATTTGATAACAGTTTTTTATTGATCAAAAGTCGGTCAAATTGGAGGCTAATTTTAAGAGCCTGGGGACTTTTTTTTAAGGCCTTCTCTCCTAAGCTAAGATGGAACTATATACTCAGAGAGAAGAAAAATAGACTGAAGCTATTGTGGAACAACTTATTAAAGACACACAGCTGTAAATCTAGAACATGGGAATCTTTTGATTTCTACCTGGAAATTGAAGACAATGCAGTGGACGATGATCAGCCCCTTGATATCATTTAGGCTGTGACCCAATGCTTGGAGGAATTAAAAATAACTGTCTTTGTCTAACAAATCGAGTCTTTACAAAAACAGAAATGGGGCTCTGGATGCCATTTAAAGCCCACCTATCCTTCTTACCAATACCCAAACTTCACCTATTTATCTCAAGGTGATTGCAGATAATGTAAGAGATCAAAACATTAAAAATGGAACTATCCTGCCTGTGAGAAAAAGAAGGAAATGTTTAAATAGTAATTATACTAGACCTCTGATAATAGAAAAATATGACCCAAAACTCCTTAGAAAAAACTTTCTCTGTGCCTATAAGATATAAATATTTTATCTTGTCTTCTCTTGGACTTGAGAGTGGGGGAAAAGGAGCTTTTTGGAAACAAATTACAGAAATTAAAATCTTAAAAGTCTTTTCCACAAATCTTAGTAAAAAGGTTTTAGTCATCTGAGCAGGTAAGCTTAACTCGTTCTATCACCCCAAAACACAATTTGGATATAGCTATTCTTTTATCAACTAGTGAGTTCTGTATTATTGTACTTAACACATGGCTAAAATTTTAAAATGGAAGCGCTAAGATCTTTTTTGCATCTGTCTATATTTTTAAGTGTGTGTGTGTGTGTGTATACATATGTTATGTATATGTGATATTTTTCTACCTCCAGATGGTATTACTAAATTAATTTGTAAAATCCCTTAAAAGAATTCTATTTGAATTGGCTTAGAGATAGATGAGCCAAAAAATTAAGACTGTTTATTTGGGCCTCTTTTTTTTTTTTTACGAAGGTTCTTATGTCACATAAAACTTTTATTAAATAAATGTGTATGCTTTTCTCCTATTAATCTGTTTTTGTCCATTTTCCTTTCAGACCCAGCCAGGAACCCTAAGAGTGGTGAGAAAAATCTTTTCCTCCTCGACCATATTCATGACTATTTTCAAAACAAGTTTTATTATTAAAAACATTGTAAATATCTCCACATATAGCAATGCCAAAGTCAGGGGAAAAAACAAAGTCCTTGAGCAAATTGGATAATTGATATATTATCTGAATGATAAATAATACCTTATATTTATGAAATGTTTTATATTAAACCATTTTCACATAATATTACTAATAACTTGCATTTATTGGGTGTTAATATGTACAAAGCCCTACTGAACACTATACATATTACCTCACTTAATTCTTAGAACTATCTTTCTAGATTGGCTTTCTTATTATCCCCATTTTAAGAATGAGAATACTGAGGCTAAGAGGATTACAATGATACTAAGTGTTAGAGTTAGATTTCAAACTCAGAAGTGTGCACTGAGCCACTGTGGTACAACACACATTCATATTAATAATTTCATGTGATCATTTCTACATGCTTACAAAACAACTAGAAAAGCAATTCTTGTTTCTGTGTGACAGATGTGCAAACTATATAAAGAGAGGGAGTGACTTAAAAAAAGTCATCTAGCTTGTGCAGTAGTCTCTCCCTTAGCCACAGTTTTGCTTTTTTTGGGTTACCTGTCGTCAATCTGAGTTCAAAAATGATAGGTAAATGGGGCCAGGTATGGTGGCTCATACCAATAATTCCAGCACTTCGGGAGGCTGAGGTGGGAAGATTGCTTGAGGCCAGAAGTCTGAGACCAGCCTAGGCAAGAGTGAGACCCCTGCCTCTACAAAAAAATAAAAATCTTAGCCAGGCATGGTGGTGCATGCCTATAGTCCTAACTAATGGGGAGACTGAGGCAGGAGGATCGCTGGAGCCTAGAAGTTGAGCCTAGGAGATTTCAGTGAGCTGTGATTGTGATAATGCACTCTAGCCTAGGTGACAGAGCAAGACCCTGTCTCAAAAAAAATTAAAAAATAGTAAGTGGAAAATTCAAGAAATAAATAAGTTTCAAATTGTGCACCATTCTATGTAACCTGATGAAATCTTGCACCATCTAGTCCATCCTGCCTGGATCATCATCCCTTTGTCCAGAGTATCCATACTGTATAGCTACCTGCTCATTAGTCTTCAACATCCATCACCTTCTCCTGACATCAACCATCGATCTCCTATGGCTCAATGACCCAGGATCACCCTAAGCAGATGATCTTTCTTCTGATGTATTGTCCGAAGGTCAATAGTAGCCTAACACTGCATTACAATGCCTACATCATTCATCTCATCACATAGGCATTTTATCATTTCACATCATTACAAGAAGAGTGAGTATAGTATAATGAGATATTTTTAGAGAGACAGAGACCACATTTGCATGACTTTTATTACAGTATATTGTTATAATTGTTCTATTTTATTATTATTTATTATTGTTAATGTCTCACCATACCTAATTTATAAATTAAACTTTATCACAGGTGTGGATGTATAAAAAAAATATAGTATATATAGGGCTTCAGGCATCCACTGGGGATCTAGGAATGAATCCCCCAAGAATAAGGGGGAATGACTATATGAATTAGGACTAACATCCAGGTTTTTATTGCCATCTTTTAACCATCCCATGTATTTTAGCTATGCATGGTTTAAATGTCCTTTTAATTATTTCAGGTCACTAACTATGAAATGTCTAATTTTGAATCAAAAGTGTAGTTTATTATATCTCAAACAAAAAGCAGTGCAACTAATCAAAGTATGCACTTAAACTATTGACACAGTTTTGCCATCTTAATGGTAGCTTGTTTATGCCAGCACCAAAGAAGCCTGGAGAGCAAGTGGAGATGAAATTGCAAAAGGCATTCTTCAGAGCTTGTTGAGAATTGAGTATCTTTCCAGGCAAGAAGTGGTCCAAAGCCTGGAAGAAGTGGTAGTCAGTTGGTGCAAGGTCTGGTGAATACAATGGATGACAGAGAGTTTCCAAGTCCAGCTTCTATAGTTTGAGCAGCATTGTTTGTGCAACATGCGGTTGAGTATTGTCTTGCAAGAGGATTGGCCTGTCTCTGTTGACCAATCTTGGTTGCTTAATCACAAGCTTCCTCTTCATTTCATCCAACTGGTTGCAGTAGACATCGCTGTAGTTGGTTGACCAGGTTTCATGAAGCTGCAGTAGATAATACTGGTGCTGGACCACCTAACAGACACCATTAGCCTTTTTTGATGAATATTCAGTTTTAGACTGTGTTTCAGCACTTCATCTTTATCTGACCATTGTGTTGAATGCTTGCAATTATCAAAAAGAACCCATTTTTCATCGCATGTAACAATATGGTGTAGAAATGGTTCACCTTTATGTTGTGACAGCAAAGAAAGGCAAGCTTCAAGATGATATCTCTCCTGATGCTCATTTAATTCATGCAGAACCCAGCTATCCAGCTTCTTTACCTTGCCCATTTGTTTCAAATGGTCCAATATTGTTTGAATAGTAACGTCAAACCTGCTGCTAATTCATATGTAGGTTGAGATGGATTCACTTCCACTACAGCTTTCAGCTCATCATTATCCACCTTGGTCTCAGGTCACCCACATGGCTCAATGTCAATGTTGAAATCGTCAGAACAGAACTTCTCAAACCATCCACATACTGTGTGTTCACTAGCCACATCCTTCCCAAACACTTCGTTGATATTTCAAGCTGTCTGTGCTGCAGTGGTTCCATTACAGAACTCATATTTGAAAATAACACAAATTTTTGACTCATCCATGTTTTCACAAAAATTGCTCTAAAAAAATTTTGATAGATAATCATAAACCATGAGTTTGAAAGGCTGAGGATGTACCGTCACAATAAAAATAAAACAAGACGTGTCAAAATGAAATGTCAGAAATATCAACTGTCAAACTGAGTACTTAAGGAAATCGGACATTTCATACTTAATAACCTAAATGACTATGAATTGATATTTTGAGATATTCAACTTCTTGAATAACCAAAAATGGCAAATTAAAATAGCTACCATTACCTGTCAAATTAACAGTGATTTTGAAATAATGATATTTGGTTTGAGGTGGTATGGTGAAATTGGCAGACCCCTATACTTACACTGCCAGCTGAAAGTAGAATAATATAAGCTTTCTAGGAAAATGTTTATATTAGGTAGTATTAACTTTAAAATGTTGACACTCTCAGACCAGTAAATCCATTTCTAGGAATATCTACTACTGAAATCATCTGAGATACAGACCAAGATTTATTTATGAAGTTTTCTATATCAGCACAATTTTTATATAAGAATAAAAGTCTGAAATATGCCAAATATTTATCCTTAGGAAAGTAAATTGTAAAATATTTATACCACAGAATATTATGCAGCCAATAAAAATGATGTTTTAAAGAATTTTTAATCACTCATATTTGAGATTCAAAACCACATAAACAATATGATTCCAATTCTGTCATATGTAAAATATGTTTATCTCAAATATATTAGAAATGTAAACATGTACAGAAAAAAAACTGAAAGGTATTAACAATGTTTCTTAATAGACTTACAGGCCAATAAACATATATCTGTGTTTTTCATCTTTCAAAAAATGTTGAGTTGGTCCACCCACTGGCAAGGGGCTCCCAATCTCCATCCTTCCATCATTCCTTCCTTCCTGGGAAGTGGGGGGAGGAGGAGTGCATCTTCAGCAGTGCTCTACCTTCTCCCCACCCTGCCAGGGATTGCTGCTGGGGCTGGGACAGAATTTGGGGAACAGCGGATTGGGCTGGGAGGGGCATCAGAGAGCAGCCCCATGGCTGGCTGCTACTGTCTCTGTGATGAACAAGAAAATAAAATTACTATTTAAAAGAAAAAAATTCTTCTTAATTCAAAAAAGGGAGAAGGGTTGTTCCACAATTATTGATAATTTGAATTATATATTAATATATTTTTCAAAGAAATTCAATTTTTACTTTTCAGATTCAAAATTAGGTTAATTGCATTCTTTGATAAGTCATATTATTCATGGAAAATGATTTTAATCAGCTTTTCAAAGTGTGAGTTACCCATGCTTGCATGCAAGTATGTAGTTTGTATATCAGTATTTCTAAAGTAGTTTAAAAGAGTTACTATTTTCCCAAAAAAGGTAAAGATTTCATTGCATTGTAATTTGTACGTAGTTGTTTATTTTCTTTCTTTCCACCATACCCCACATCCTGCTTCCCTCATAATATAAGGATAAACTTCAGATCAATTTATGTTCTTATCACAAATCTAAATTTAAAATATCTAAATAAATTAATGTTGATTTTTAGAACATATTAATACTCTTAAAAACTCTCCTTTAGAGAAGAAGTATTATGTTTTCTACCTATTTGAAATAAATTTTAGTTTAAGTAATGTGTTTTAAAAGTTGCTATTTAGAAATAATTGAAAAGTTTGTAGTCCAAAGATTCAAAAGTTAAGGTTTTCAGTAATTCTAATTAGAATATTTCACATGTATTTTAAAGATGTACAATGTCATCAGAGTATCAAAATTAACTTGAATTTTCTTGAAACATTTTTCCACTTTAAAAAGCCATAAGTTTCAAATATTAGCAGCAGATGTTACATTACAGCTTTTTTCCATATGGCAAATACACTAAAAAATGGAGCAATCAATGTAAGAATCCTCAACACCAAGTCATCTACTTTACACATTCATTCAGTGAAGCCAAATATATTATTATAGTTCATGGCCATGTTTTCAAAAACTCAATTCTTTTTTAATATTAAATCATGTAGTCAAATGAATCCCAAATATGTGTGTGAGAGGCAGAAAATAATGTCAAATAATTCTGAATCACTGAAAAGACTCTGGATATTGCCTTTAAATACATTTCAGTCTCAGAATATTTTATAGGGGCAAGTTGAGATAAGATGCCATAGCCTTTTTTAATATATAAAAAGTAGTTGTTTAGTGAAGTTTTTATATCAGCAGTTTAGAAAGAAGAGAGGAAGACAGGCTTTGAACAAGGCTGCACACTTAATTTATTTCCCTCATGAATTCTCTGCTACCCTCTGGGCCTTAAAAGGTAGAAGTTGGACGTTGACGGTAATTATTGTGGATTGCACTGCATGCAGGCTGCTGTGTGTAATTCTATACTTCAAAGAAGTTCAGCCATGTGTCACTTTGAACAACCATCACTAATATAACTTGAGGTGTTCAGGGATGCCTTTAGAAAAGTGATCTGTGGAAATAAGTGGTTTTCTTAGATGGTGGATATAACCACATGTATGTACACATAGAGATTTTTCTTTAAAGAATAAATAGAAAAATTGTAACTATGAACCAAAATTTCTTTTGAAAATGTTGAACCAAAATGATATTTTAAGTGTACCACTAAAAGAAGTTTTTAAAAACACTGTAAGTAGTACTTAAATAGATGTAAAACTTTTAAAAACTAGTAATATATTGGTAAGATGGCTTTCTTTTTGACTCCTCACAAAGGCAAACCTGCTGAAACTCAACTCTAGATAATTGGGAGAAAAAAAAGTCTTTTCACTTCCCAGAGCTCTTGAACCTTGCTTTTGTCTTCAAACTACAAAATCTGAGTATAAAGCTAAGATCTTTCTAGTGTGAATTGTCAGCCTAAAAGAGGCAGACTAATTCTCTTAAACACATACACATATGTATGTTACACACACACACACACACGCACACTCCTACATCATTCTATAAGGCCTAACCAAGGCTTGGCATTCACTCATGAAACATTTGTATTCAATTTTTACAAGAGGCACCAAGTTAGAGACTGTGGGTTTAAGAATAAATAGGATGCAAAAGGATTCTGCCCTAGATAAACAGTTTAGTGATTGAGACAGACCTGTAATCAAACATTTTAATCTCTAGCCAACTCCAAGATTACTTACTGAAAAGCACAGGTATTAACAACACTCTTGTAAACATCAATATCTCATGGGATGAAAAGGAAAAACAACAAATTATATTATCGATTTTTTTAAATTTCAAAATATTAAGTGGGTACGAACAAATGGTTCTGTTACACAGATAGCTTTTATAATGCTTAAGTCAGGGTTACCAGTGTGCCCACCAATCAAATAGTGTTAATTGTACCTGTTAGGTAGGTTTTTACCCATCCCCTCCCTCTTCTTGATTTCCAATGACTTTTACTTCTCTCTGTGCCAATGTGTGCCAATCGATTAGTTCCAAATTATTAGAGAGTACATGTGGTCATGTGGTGTTTGTTTTTCCATTCTTAAGATACTTCGTTTAGATAATGGTCTCCAGTTCCATTCAAACTGCTGCAAAAGACATTAATTCAATTCTTTTTATGGCTGAGTAGTACTCCATGGTGTGTGTATATATATACATACAATGTATGTATATATACATACATATATATATGTATGTATATATACATACATTTTGTTAATTCAATATATTATGTTATATTATGAATATATGTTAATTCAATATATATTGTTATATATACATTTTGTTAATTCACTCATGAATTGATGGGCACTTAGGTTGATTCCACATCTTTGCTATTGTGAATTGTGCTGAAACATTCAAGTGCAGGTGTCTTTTTGATAAAATGACTTCTTTTCCTTCGGGTAGATACCCAGTAGTGGGATTGCTGGATGGCGTGGTAGGTCTACTTTTAGTTCTTTGAAGAATTTCCATACCGTTTTCCAAAGAGGTTGTACTAATTTGCAGTCCCACCAACAGTGTGTAAGTATTCTTTTCTCTCTGCATGCATACCAGCATCTATTGTTTGGGATTTTTTAATAGTAGTCATTCTGAGTGGGGTAAAGTGATATCTCATTGTGGTTTTAATTTGCATTTCCCTGATGATTAGTGATGTTGAGCATTTTTTCATGGTTTTTGGCCATTTGTCTATCTTCTTTTGAAAAGCTTCCGTTCATGTCTTTTGCGCACATTTTAATAGGGCTGTTTTTTCTTGCTGATTTGTTTGAGTTATTTGTAGATTCTGGATATTAGCCATTTATCAGATGTATAGTTTGTAAATATTTTCTCCCATTCTGTAGCTTGTCTATTTGTTCTCTTGATTGTTTCCCTGGCTGTGTAGAAACTTTTTAATTTAATCAAGTCACATTTATTTATTTTTGTTGTTGCTGTAATTGCCTTTGGGGACTTAGTCATAAATTTTTTGCCTAGGCCAGTATCTAGAAGAAAATGTTTTTCCTGCATTTTCTTCTAAAATTTTTATGGTTTCATGGCTTACATTTAAATCTCGTATCCATCTTGAATTAATTTTTGTAAGTAGTGACAGATATGGATCCTGTTTCATTCTTCTGCATGTGGCTATTCAATTTTCCCAGCACTATTTACTGAATAGGGCTTCTTTTCCCCAGTGTATGTTGTCTGTTTTGTCTAAGATCAGTTGGTTGTAAGGAAGATATTTTTATATCTAGGTTCTCTATTCTGTTCCATTGGTCTATGTCTCTATTTTTGTATCATGCTGTTTTGGTTACTATAGCCTTGCAGTATAGTTTGAAGTCTGGTATTATAATTTCTTCAGCTTTGTTCTTTTTGCTTAGAATTGCTTTGGCTATTTATGCTCTTTTCTGGTACCAAACAAAGCATAAAATTATTTTTTCTGGATCCATGAAATATGACATTGGTATTTTGATGGGTATTGCATTGAATCTGTAAATCACTCTGGGTGGTATGGACATTTTAACAATGTTGATTCTACTGATCTATGAGTATGAAATGTTTTTCCATTTGTTTGTGTCTTCTGCAATTTCTTTCATCAGTGTTTCATAGTTCTCCTTGTAGAGATCTTTCACTACCTTGGTTAAGTATATTTCTAAGTATTTTATTTTCTTTGTAGCTATTGTGAATGGTATCTAGTCTTTGATTGGACTCTCAGCTTGACTGTTATTGATAGATAGAAATGCTACTGATTTGTGTAAGTTGACTTTGTAACCTGAGACATTGCTGAATGTATTTATTAATTCTAGGAGTCTTTTGGGGTGCCCACTGTCACCACTTCTATTCAACATAGTACTGGAAATCCTAGCCAGAGCAATCAGACAAGAAAAAGAAATAAAGCACATCCAAATTGGAAAAGAGGAGGTAAAACTATTGCTTTTCACTGACAATATGATCTTGTATATGATGGGTGTTTTTTAACCCAACATTAATATAAGTTAGAGAAGCCACCTCTTCCAAAATAATGGAAGAAGGAATGGAATAGGTGGAATAGGTGTTAAAAATCTGCTTAAGTTGGTAACATTCTGCTGGATCAACCTCCTATATTATTTAGAAAATGGTAGTATGCCTTCATGATCTGCTAAGACAAAATTTTCCATAACTTTTATAAGGCTTTTTTGTTTTTTTCTTTTTAGCTTTGAAACCACACTTTACCTTATACTCTTTATTATTGAGATAATGTTTTGAAATATTAACTGAAACCACTTCTCTTGGGGCCTTTATTATTTCTTTGTTTTTTTGTTTTGTTTTATTTTATTTTGTTTGTTTTGTTTTGTTCCTCAAGGGGCAGCTGGCTTAGCCAGGAAGAGTCCAATTTTTACTTTTATGTTCCAAAATGTACTTTCAATTTCATATAAGAAAACAGTAGAGACAATAATCTTCAAGGTCAAAACTTTCATCAGCAAAAACCAGGTTTGTGGAGAATGAAACCATCTCTCAGTGAAAGGAGAAACAAAAATTTACCATCTTTAATCTACCAAATGTGGTCATTTTAATTTTGTCAACTAGTATAACCTCCTGACTGAGTATGTGTATCATGCGATAGAAAGAGAAGTGAACTGGGAGCCAAAATAATTGTACTCTAAAATCAAATCTACCATGAATAAGCAGTCTTAGTGTCTTAGTCAAGCCACTTAATTGCTCTTGGCCTTACTTTTCTCATATAAAAATATATAACAGTGGGCAAGTAATATCTAAGGTCGCTTCCAGTTCTAAGATCCTAATATGTGAAAGACAGTTGCTATAGTAAATCCTGTGGAAGATAGACAGAGATATGGATATAGATACAGATAGATATAATAATATGTAGATAGATATAAAATGAGACATTGGGCAAACTCCATCAGAGAACATAAAGCACGATAGTAAAATCAGGACAAATATGTAGAAACACAACTAAAATTACAAAGCATGTCATGATCTTAGTTTCTAAACATTTTTATTCACTAAAAGGAACAAAAGCTTCTTGGGAAAATGGCTTATTCCAAGGCTATGGCACAGAAGTTCAAATGAGCCTGGGTCATTTTGTAAGCCAGAAAGAAAATACCCAAAAAATTATGAGGACTTGTCAAAGGGGCATAGAAGTCAGTTGAAGTAATTTTCCATTTGCCAAATCTGGAAAATTTTAGAAATCAAATGAACAATAATAGTAATAGTAATAATGGACTATAAAACTCTTTGAGTGCATACTAATAAATAAATAAATAAAGTGGCAAAGCTCTTCCTTATAGTAGGATACCAACTAATAAGTGTAGAATAAATGATATAAACAGAAAACCACTTGCAATCACTATAAGCAAAAATTATAAATGGATGATAAAAAACATTTTAAGTCCATGTTTAATGAAGAACAGAAGATTTATATAACCACAAAGTTTCTCCACATAGAAAAACAAATAGCATTAGATGAAAGTAGCCAGTGGACATTATATTACTTAATTATTTAATTAATCAAAGTTATCACCACTTGTGAGACATGTACCTCCTGTCATGATGCACAGAGAAAAACAAAATCACAAAAGGAAAAAAAAAATCCCAAAATTCACATAAAGCCACAAAAGATCCCTAATAGCCAAAGCAATCTTGAGCAAAAAGAACAAAGCTGGAAGCATCATACTACCCTAGTTCAAAATATACTACAAAGCTATAATAACCAAAACATGATAGTTCCAGCAGATACATAGGTCAATGGAACAGAATAGAAAACCCAGAAATATTTATAAATCCATGCATTTATAGCCAACTGGTTTTCAACAAAGGTACCAGGAACATACATTAGGGAAAAGACAGTCTCTTTAATAAATGTTGGTGGGAAAACTGGATACCCATATGCAGAAGAATAAAACTAGACCCCTATCTATCACCATATATAAAAATCAAATCAACATGGACAAAATACTTAAATGTAAGACCAGCAATTATAAAACTACTAAGAGAAAACATCGGGGAAACATTCAGGATATTGGTCTGAGCACAGATTTCTTGAGTAAGATCTCAAAAGCACAGGAAACAAAAGCAAAAGTCGACAAATGGGATTACATCCACCTAAAAATCTCCTGCACAGCAAAGGAAACAATCAACAAAGTAAAGAGACAACCCACAAAATGGGAGAAAATATTTGCAAACTCTCCATTTGATAAGAGACTAATAACCAGAATATGTAAGGAACTCAATAGCAAAAATAAATGAATAAATAAATAATCCCATTAAAAATTGAGCAAAGCACATGAATAGATATTTCTCAAAAGAATACATATGAATGGCCAAGAAATATATGAAAAAAAATGCTAATCATCAGGGAAATGCAAATCAAAACCACAATTAGCTATCATCTCACTGCAGTTAATAGATAATATCAAAAAGAAAATAACATGTTGGCAAAGATGTCAGGAAACAATTTTACACTGCTAGTGGAGATGTAAATTAGTATAGAAACTATGAAAAAGAGTTGAGTTTCCTCAAAAAACTAAAAATAGAACTAACATAGGATCTAACAATTCCATTTCCAGGTATATATGCAAAAGAAAAGAAGTGAGTATATTGAAGAGATATCTGTGCTCCTATGTTTATTGCACCATTATTCACAATAGCCAAGCTATGAAATCACCCTATGTCTATCAACGGATAAATGGATAAAGAAAATGTGGAATGTATACACAATGTAATATTACTCAGCCATTTAAAAAATCAAATCCTGTCATTTTTGGCAACATGGATAGAACTGGAGGTCATCATGCTGAGTGAAATAAGCCAGGCAAAGAAAGATAAATATTGCATGTTATCCAGCATCTGCCAACTTCTGAACAGTTACCCGTAGCGCTAGTGCTCTACCTGTGGGTTTCCACCATTTTTAGGCTCCACAACCCAGATGCTGTGGTGCCCTGTGGTTTCAGTCAGCACCCTTCCTCCAGCTCGGGATTCTCATGACAGGCTCCGCTCTTCCGTGAACTACTGTCAGCTATCTGGGCACGTTTTGATGGGCGAATTTTGAGTGCTTCCCCAATTGTGGGAGGCTGCCACCTATGGAATTCACAAGCACTGGGGTGCTGGGCAGTCTCGGGCATCACCCCTCACCCTAGCACAGCAACTTTCATGACAAAAGAGGTAGGCTCCACTCCTGGAGGTAGGGAGAGGCAAGAAAAGCCACTTTCCCTGTGGGATCAACATGAATCTGCGAGGCCTTGGAGCACATCAATAGTTGACAGCCCAGTGTCTCTGCCTATCAGACCAGCTTAGGTCATCCAGTAGGATCATAACTCTGGGGCCTGATCACCACGTTCTGGTGGCTGTCAACAGTGGGGTTTGAGGTAAGGGAAGGAAAATCCTAGCCAGAGGCCACAGCAAGTGCACCAAATAACACCTCCCATCAGGAGCAGCTGTTCAAACATAGTGGAAAACCCCTGAATAACATATTAGTGGCTCTCCCTAGCAGCAGATCAGGCAACCATAAAAGCACATACATCCAGGCTGACAGGCAGCAGCTTTGATCTACCTTGCTCCTACCACCACTTTAAGGGGAAATAGGCTCCAAGTAACATTCAGAGGTGGCAAGATCCTTCCTAAAGATTGGGGCATTAGTATTCCTTATGTGGGGACCAGAAACCAATACAGAGGCATCAAATTACCTCGACTACTGGCTCCTCCACACAATCTACAACCAATGACAGAGAGAGTAACCCCACAGCTCAACACAGTGCTCTCCATCTCAAGCTATTAGAGGGCAGTGGAGTTATACACACAGGTGTGATTCACCACATGGGAGCTTAAGCTGGGGGACCAAACTCACTAATCTCCACTGGCAAGAGGTGAAGACAACCGGTCAGAGGTAACCCAACTTGCCAAAAAGCCTCTAAGGCAATACAAGACCAGGGCACCTCCTCCAAACACTGTTAAGGAACATCCCATTGGGGCTTGAAGTTAAGGGCACAAACCAGTCCCAGCATTCCCAGTCCACAATCAATCACCATGATGAGAAAGAACCAGAGAGAGAACACAAGGAATATGAAAGAGCAGAGAGAAAAGTCACCCCAAAAAGAAATCAAAAGACCCTCAAAATCAGATACCAATTTAAAAAAATGATTAAATTGATGGAGGAAGAATTCTGAATATGGAATATAAGGAAACTCAATGGAATTGAGGAGAAAATAGAAACCCAACACAAAGAAACCATGAGAACAATACAGAAAATGAATGAAAAATTCTCTAAAGAAATTGAAATATTACGAAAAAAACATACAGAAATCTTGGCAATCAAGGAAGCATTCAAGGAACTTCAAAACACATTGGAAAGCCTTAAAAATAGAATGGATCACACAGAGGAGAGAATCTCAGAGCTTGAAGATAATGCCTACATGCTAAACAAATCAGAGTAATAAAAAGAACACAGAAGCAAGAGACAAGAGATAACATACAAGGAATGTGGGATTACGCAAAGAAATCAAATATAATAATTATAGGCATCCCAGAGAGAGAAGAAGAAAATACATAAGGGCTGGAAAATCTATTTCTTGGAATACTGGAGGAAAATATGCCTGGCCTGACCAGAAACCTACATATCCAGATACAAGAAGCACACAGAACTCCTAGAAGACTCAACATGAGGAAGCAAACACCACATCACGTAAATATCAGACGGGCCAAAGTAAACACAAAAGAGGAAATCCTACACACAATAAGATGAAAACAACAGATAACCTACAAAGTAAAACCCATCAGACTAACTGATGACTTCTGAAATGAAACCCTGCAAGCCAAAAGGGACTGGGCATTCATCCTCAATCTTCTGAAATAGAACAATGGCCAACCTAAAATTCCTTACCCTGCAAAACTAAGCTTCATCTACACGGGAGAAATAAAGACTGTCCCAGACAAGCAATCACTGATAGAATTTGTGAAGACCAGACCTGCTCTGCAGGAAGTACTCAGACCTGCACTACATACTGAACAGTGCAACAGATACCCACCAAATTAAAAATACTCAAGAGTTAAAGTCCAGAACCCAGATTCCACAATGGCTCGAGAGGTAAAACAAAACAATAAGAACTTAACCAACAATATGAACAAAAACCAATCCCAAATATCAATCCTCTCAATAAATGTGAATGATTTGAATTGTCCTTTGAATATACATAGACTGGCTGAGTGGATAAAACATTATAAGCCAAGTATCTGCTGTCTCCAGGAAATGCATCTAACCCACAAAGATGCTTTCTGACTGAAGGTAAAGGGTTGGAAAACAAACTTTCAGGAAAATGGAAACCAAAAGAGAGTGTGGGTAGTGATTCTGATTTCAGACAGCATAAATTTTAAAATAGCAAAAGTAAAGAAAGACAAAGATGCTCACTATACAATCGTGAAAGGGATAACCCAACAAGAAGACTTAAAAATTTTTAATACCTATGCAAGCCAAAATAGGAGCACCCAGATATATAAAACAAACCCTGCATGAGATAAATAGCATGGTAAACAGTAATGCCATAATAGTGCAGGATTTCAACACCCCACTGTCTGAATTGGACAGATCCTCTAAACAAAAAATAAGCAAAGAAATAATGGATTTAAACAGAGCTCTAGAATAAATAGGTCTAACAGACATCTACAGAACATTCCACCCAAATAAAGCTGAATATACATTCTTCTCATCAGCTCATGGAACTTTCTCCTAAATCGACCACATCCTAGACCACAAATCAGATGCAGCAAATTAAAAAAAATAGAAATGGTACCATGTATCTTCTGAGACCATAGTGGTATAAAACTAGACATCAATTCCAACAGAAACACTCACCGCTTCGCAAAGTCATGGAAATTAAACAATCTATTGCTGAATGACTGCTGGGTGAAGGCAGAAATTCAGATAGAGATCAAAAAATTCTTTGACTAAAATGATAATGGGGACACAAGCTATCAAAACTTGTGGGATACAGCAAAAGCATTCCTGAGAGGAAAACTAATAGCATTAAATGCTCACATCCAAAAGACAGAAAGCTCACAAATCAACAAACTAATAAACCACCTCTAGGTCTGGAAAAGGAAGAGCAAATTAATTCTAAACCTAGCATAAGAAAGGAAATAACTAAGATTAGAGCAAAACTAAATGAAATTGAGAAAAAAATAACTACACGGAAGATCAATAAAACCAAAAGCTGTTTTTTTGAAAAGATAAACAAAATTGATAGCAAATCAAAGATGCAACACCTTTTACAATAGCATCAATGAAAATTAAATATTTAGGAATGTATTTAATGAAGGATATGAGAGATATTCATAGGGAGACTACAAAACACTGAGAAAAGAAATTGTATGGATGAGTAAAATCAATATTGTTAAAATGCCCATTCTACCTAAAGTGATCTATAGAATTAATGCAATACTTATCAAAATTACACCATCATTCTTTATAGATTTAGAAAAAATAATTCTATGTTTTGTCTGGAACCAGAGAAGACCTCGTATAGCCACAGCAATCTTAAGCAAGAAGAAAAAATTGGGAGGCATCAGTCTACCAGACTTCAATCTTTACTACAAGGCTATAGTATCCAAAACAGCATGGTGCTGGCACATGAATAGAGATTTAGACCTTTGAAATACCATGTTTCCCCGAAAATAAGACCTACCCATAAAATAAGCCCTAGCAGGATTTCTAAGCATTTGCGCAATATAAGCCCTACCCAGAAAATAAGACCTAGTGATGGGCGTGGCTACGCAGTGTATCTGCACAACCCATGCATTTCATCGCAGAGCGGTAAAGAAGATGAGCAGTCCTTCTCACCTGCCCCATGAGAGCTCTATTGCTCAACATGAGAGATTGATCCAATGGTTCTAAAGGAAATAGAGTCACAAGAAATTCAGGACGGAATTAGGGGTTTGGAGAGTTATGATGATGTTCCAGAAGATGACTTAACTATATTTGAATAAATGTAGATTGTTATACTGTACTTAAAAATAATAACACCTCTCCTGAAAATAAGCCCTAGGGTGTCTTCTTGAGGAAAAATAAATATAAGACCCTGTCTTATTTTTGAGGAAACACGGTAGGACGGAGACCCCAGATATAAAACCATACTCATATTGTCACCTAATCTTCAACAAAGCAGACATTGGGGAAAAGAATCTCTATTCAATAAGTGGTGCTGGGATAACTGGATATCCACATACAAAAGATTGAAACTGGATCCCCACCTCTCACCTCTCAGAAAATCAACTCATGTTGGATAACAGACTTAAGCCTAAGGCATAAAACCTTAAGAATTCTGGAAAAGAATGTGGGGAAGACTCTTTTAGACATCAGCCTAGGTAAAGAATTTATGAAGAAGACCCCCAAGGCAATCACAGTAGCAACAAAAATAAACAAATGGGACCTGATCAAATTAAAAAGCTTCTGCACAGCCAAGGAAACTGTCCTTAGAGCTAACAGGCAACCTACAGAATGGGAGAGAATATTTGCTTTCCACACATCCAATAAAGGGCTAATAACAAGAATCTACACAGACCTTAAGAAAATCAACAAGAAAAAATCAAACAACCCTATCAATAAATGGGCAAAGGACATCAACAGAAACTTTTCAAAAGAAGACAGAATAATGGCCAGCAAACATATAAAAAAGTGGTCAATATCGCTAATCATTAGGAAAATGCAAATCAAAACTACAATGAGATATCACCTAACTCCAGTGAGAATGGCCTCTATCAAAAAGTCCCAAAATAATAAATGCTGGCACGGATGTGGAGAGATTGGAACACTCTTACACTGCTGGTGGGACTGCAAATTAGTACAACCCCTGTGGAAAGTAATTTGGAGATACCTCAAAGAGCTAAAAATATAAATGCCATTTGATCCAGCAATCCCACTACTAGGCATCTATCCAACAGAAAAAAAGGCATTCTATAATAAAGACATCTCCACTGGAATGTTTATAGCAGCACAATTTACAATTGCAAAGATGTGGAAACAACTCAAATGCCCATCAATACATGAGTGGATTAATAAAATGTAGTATATGCATACCATGGAATATTAACTCAACTATAAAAAACAATGGTGATCTAGCACCTCTTATATTATCCTGGATACAGATTGAGCCCATCCTTTCAAGTGAGGTGTCACAAGGATGGAAAAACTTGCACCATGTGTACTCACCATCAAACTGATATTAATTGATCAACACTAAGTTGCTCACATGGTAGTAATACTCACTGGGTGCTGGTCAGGTGGGGGGGCTGGAGGGGTGGGAGATAGGAGGGGGTGGAGTGGGTAAACCCATAGCTAATGGAGACAGAGTGCACTGTATGGGGGAAGGACATGCTTGTGGCCCTGGCTTGAGCGAGGCAATTGCATTCCATGTAACCAACATGTTTGTACCTGCATAATACCCTGAATTTAAATAAATAAATAAATATGATAGGAAACAAAAACAAAGACACAAGAGGAAGTTTTAGCCTTTGAAAACTATAGCTACAGGAAACAATAAACAGAATAACTTCTAGCTAGAAAACATAAAACCTCACACTAAAGTCCTATTTACTTCAAATCCTTTTACTTGATATATCATGCCTGGCTATCAATAAAAAAAACAAATTATAAGGCATGCTAAAAGGCAAAAGCAGTATTAAGAGACTAAAAGACAAACTGAACATTAGAACCAGACTCAGATATGGTGGAGATTTTCAAATTATCAGACAGGGAATTTAAAATCACTTTCATTAAAGTGCTAAGGACTCAAATTCAAAAAAAAACATGGGTAACATGCAAGAACACATGAGTGAAATAAACAGAGAGATGAGAATTCTGAGAAAGAATAAAAAGAAAATTCTAGAAATCAAAAACACTGTAACAGAAAGAAGATAAGATAACCTTTTGTATCAAGGTTAAATTTCCTAAGTTTGTTAATGGAGCAATGATTATATAAGAGTATGCCCTTTTCATAAAAACATACCTG
>VBSM01000413.1:22335252-22392270 GCA_008086735.1 Cheirogaleus medius
AGTGTCTCTGTTCCTCTGTTGGGTGGGCTGGTGGAAGGCTAGTCCCTAACAATACCTGCTAAAATATCTAAAGCTATTGTCTGCAACTTAATCTCAAATGGTTCAGAATGTAAGTATAATAGTGTGTGTAGGAGGAGAAGCAAATAGGCAAAATATTGTGAAATGTGATAAACAAAATGGTGACACTCAGGTGCAGAGCTCTAAAGGGGAGTCAGGAAGCCATTGTCAAGACAACTTCCTGCATATCCTGCAAGCTTATGGGGAGGGGGCTGAGGGTAGGAATTGCCTTGAACCTTTAAACTAGGCCAAACTGCAATGATCACAACATCCTGAAAAACAACTGCATGTTGCCAGCACTGCAGCTCCTGCACAGCAATACCCAATGAACTATGGACTCGGCCAGCTGTCTCCATCAATGCTAATTCTTTCAAAACAACTTGTATCATCACCCGTAGCTTCCTTTTGATTTTCTCTTAAAAAAGCTCCCACTCCCCTTCCTCTCTTGGGAACATAATCTGCTTCTAGCCAAATCTGTGTTTCCCAAATTGCAATTCCTAAGACCCTAATAAACACCCAGTCTTACTGCCTTGCAGCCTGATCTTTCAAGTCTTATTGGTTGTCCTTACATGGTATCAGAATATAGTGAGATACAAAGTGATTCTCCTCTGCATTCCGATGCCATTGCAGATTGAAGCATGGTATCTTCAGGAACTCCTTGTGTTCTGTCACCTCCCCAACAGTCCTGGAACCTGTTGGTGAGTCCTATCTTTTCCCCAAAACTCCTGCCTTGATTGAGGTTCAGGCTTTTATCAGAGGGCTATTGACAAAGGAATTTTTCCCTTTTCACTGAGTACTCATGGGGATTTCTACTTCTAAGGATATAAGTGCTAAGTCACCCCCTTCTGTCACCCCTACTGGTTTTATGTACAAAAATTGTGGTGCTTCATCTTATAAATTTCTTTCTCAATGGACCAACATCACTAAAAGTGATCTGGAATTACAATGACCAACCTGGGGAACTTTAGATCTCCCCAAATTTGTTCTTCTTTGCAGACAATTATAAGGGCTAAAAGAAAAATAAAACAGCCCAAATGAGACATTTACTAGTATCTTGAGGCATCCAAGAGACTCCAGGAATCAAAACTAGCATCCCTAAGAGATAACAATGCCAAAATAGCTCAAAGACTTTCTAAATTAGAAAAGAACTCAGAAGCTTCTAAAAATGAAGCAAATTTGGAACCAAGCATGCCTCTCTATCTGTTCTTGTCCTTTGTCACCTCCCCATCACAGCCCCCTCCCATTTTTCCACTGTCGCCCTCTATACCCTCTTTCTTACCACCTGTCTACTCTTCTTTATCTGAAATTTTCCTTTTGGATGAACTCCTTGATGAATTTCCTCCAGTCATTCAAGCCCCTTTGAAGTTTAAATTGAATGAAGGAGACTCCAGAAATTCTGTTACTTATCATCCCTGGACTAAAGTAGAACTCAGGGCCATCACCAAAACTTTCTCTGATCCCTTAGTTGATCTTGTCAGATTTGCTAAAGAATTTGACCTCCTTACTAAAACCTACCAACGAGGTTACTCTGATCATTATCAGCTGATCCACATGCTGTTAGGTGAAAGCCATACTCAAATATGGTTCAGCAAAGCAGCTGACACATTGCTTAGATGACCCAGGTAAAAGAAAACCTAGAGGTTTCTCAAATGCTCAAAAATTAGCTAGATTACAAGCTCAGGTTCCTTAAGTATTTCCAAAAACTATAAACTGGGAAAGTTTCAACAACACACTCAAAAACCTCAAGAACCAGTCTATAAATACGATGATAGATTGGAGAAAGTCTATTAACAATATTCAAGTTTTAGATAAAATTTACTATGAAACTTCCTCTCTGTTTAATTCCACCTTTGTTAATGGATTAGAGGAAGAATTTAGCACCCTAATAAAATCATAATCAATTAAATTGAGTCATGTGGAAACCCCCAACCTACTTAATTTGGCTGAAGAACTCTCCAAAACCAAACAATTGGCTGAACATAAAGATGCTATAGTCATAGACTTTCAGATCCAAACTGCAAAAGTTATGAACTACCAATGCAACAATTAGGATTAAACAAATCCAAAAAAACTTATAAATCTAAAACTTTTTACCTACCTACACCAAAAAAAAAACCCTAAAGCCCTTGTTCTCATTGCAAGAAAACAGATCACTGGAAAGACAAGTGCCACAAACTTAAAAGACTTAAAAAGAAATCACAGAAAGAAAATGACATTTCATACAAAGAACCTTTGTTTCCAGAGCATATAAAAATCTGTGTTACCCTAAAAGCATAGTGGCTATCAGTACAGATACTTACAATTTTGTTAATTGCCAGCATGCATGCTCCAAAGAAAGCAGAAAGTTCTGCCTGTTGGGCAGAAGTGGCCTTGGATAAAGGACCACTTTCAATGATGCCAAACAGTGAGACAACAACAGCACAGCCAGTTTGATATTTCTCTGAGTTATTTTGAAGGTAGGATCCATCTGTAAACCGGATAAGTTCAGCATTTGGAATGGGGAGTTTCCTGTAGGTCCTCTCTGGAGGTTAGTAAAGTATTGGTTAGGGCTATACATTCATATGGTGTCTCATCAGAAAGAAGGGAAAGTAAGGTGGGAACTCTTTAAATAGAGTTGCCGGGAGCAATAATTGCATTAGAGGGTGATAACAATATGATCTTGTAAGAAGTGAATCTGCTAGCAAAGATACATTAGGTATCTTGAGAATTGAGTAAGTCCTTGATAGAGTGAAAGACATAAACAATTACTAGAGATGCCACAATTAACTCCTTGATTGCTTTTAGTAAATTTGCAGTGGCTGCAATAGCTTGTATACAGGTGGGAGTCCTTTCGCAACAGGATCTAATTGTGGCTATAATATCTGAGGGGTCTCTGATGGTCTCCATGCCTTTGGGTAAGAACCCTTAAGGCCTTTCCATTTTGTTCATGAACACAAAGGGAGAAAGAAAGGTTATAATAGTGTGTCACATTATAGGGAGCTCAAAAAGACTCTTTTTAATATTCTCAAAAAAGGAAGACGCTTCTCCTGGCCTCTGCAGAGGTTCAGGATGGTCACCCTTTGGAAGGGAACATAGAGACTGAGCCATGGTAGAGAAATTTGGGATCTATTGTCTACAGTATCCTGCTAATACCAGGAACCCATGGGGTTGTCTTTTGGTCACTGCAGGAGGAAAAGTCAAGATTGCTTTTATACATTGGAGATCAGGTAAAAGATCCTGTCCTGAAATTAGATGTCCTAAATATTTAAAAAGTGGGAGAGAGAGTTGTAGCTCCTCTTTTGAAACTTTAAGGCCTTTGGGGGCTAATTTCTTTAATACGTAGAGGCCTAGGGTAGAGGAAAGAAGTAATAAGCCATCCATATATTGGATGAGAATAGAATGTGAAGGAAATTCCTAGTCTTGTATGTCTGCTTTAAAGAGTTAGAAGAAATATGTAAGACTTTCAGTATAATCCTGAGGCATTACTGTACAGGTATATTGTTGTCCTTCCCATATGAAGGCAAAAAAGATATTGGCTATCTGGGTCAACCAGGATGCTAAAGAAAGTGCTACAGAGGTCATAGTGAAAATCTATCTGGTAGTATGGCTGATACTAATGTATGTGGGTTAGGTACCACATGATGATAGGGTATCACAGTGTTATTGATGGCTCTTAAGTCTTGGACAAATCTCTAACCCTAGTTATTAGGTTTTTGTACCAGTAGGATGGGGGTATTACATGGGCTACTGCATGGAATAAATAGCCCCTGTTTTAGGTTATCTTGAAAAATTGGTTTGAGTCCCTGAATGAGTTCCTAGCATAAGGGGCTATTGTTTAATATTTGGAATTTTTTTGTTGTTTCATCTATTTATATTTTAATTGGTGGTGTTTAATGAATGTGGCCAATGTCAGTAGAGCATTTGGGCCATAATTTTTCAGAGATAGAGGTAAATAGGTCCTGGAATGTTTCACTAGAAAATATTTTCTCCTTGTTTTCAAAATCTGAAAAAATAAGGCCGGGCGTGGTGGCTCACTCCTGTAATCCTAGCAATCTGGGAGGCCGAGGCGGGAGGATCACTCAAGTTCAGGAGTTTGAAACCAGCCTGAGCAAACCAGCCTGTGTCTACTAAAAATAGAAAGAAATTAATTGACCAAGTAAAAATATATAGAAAAAATTAGCCAGGCATGGTGGTGCATGCCTGTAGTTGCAGCTACTCAGGAGGCTGAGGCAGAAGGATTGCTTAAGCCCAGGAGTTTGAGGTTGCTGTGAGCTAGGCTGATGCCATGGCACTCTAGCCCAGGCAACAGAGTGAGACTCTGTCTCAAAAAAAAAAAATCTGAAAAAATAGAATGAAGAGTTTGGTGGATTCCTTAAGAGTTCCCTTTTTAGTGTTTTTTCCCCAGTGTTAATTGCACTTCCCACTTTTGTGGGAAATAATGTGGGTTTTATGGGCTTCCAAAAAATCCTGACCAATTAAGTGAATGGGAGCAGAAGGGTCTAATAGAAACTTGTGAGAGTCCTGAAGTTTCCCTGAGTTAAAAGGCTATGGGGAAAGATTGGTGCACTGTCATCGGTTGGTTTGAAATTCCAACCATTCGTATTTTGTTGTTACTCCAAGGAAAGGGAACCAGAAAGTGTGGCTGGATGCATTACTGAGAAGGTGTCCCCATGTCAATAAGGGCTCTAGTGGCTTCATTGTTAACAATTGTTTCAATTTCAGCTAAAGTATTGGTTAAAAGAAAAGGGTAAGGGAAATGTGACATATAAAATGACATTACTCTTATTCAGAGTAATGGAGTCAAGAAGACATTCTAAGGACTGTCTGCATGTCCTACAAACTTGAAAAAATAAAAATACAGAACAAAACAAAACAAAAAAAACTAACAACAGAAACCTGCCTTGAACCTTTAAACTGGTCCAAACTGCAACAATCACAGAATCTCAGAAAACAACTCAATTTTACCAGTGCTGCAACTCCTGCACAGCAACACCCAAAAAACTGTGGACTCAGGTCCTAAGCCAGCTGCCTCCACCAATGGTAATTCTTTTAAAAAACTTGTGTCATCACCCTGAGCTTCCTTTTGATTTTCTCTTTAAAAGCCCTACTACCCTTCCTCTCTATGGAACACAATTTGCTTCTAGCTGAATCTGTCTTCCCCAAATTACAATTCCTAAGCCCCCAGCAAATGCGTTATCTTACTGCATCGTAGTATGACCTTTCACTTCTTGTTTGACAATGTTAACATTTGGTAATTCTGAGTAAAGGATACACAGAATTCATACTATTTTTTTTATTTTTCTGAATGTTTAAAGTCATGTCAGAATAAAAAAGAGGTGTATATGTAAAACAATAAAGTACAAATACTAAATAAGTGGTACAGAGATTCCTTTAGTTATCAGAGAACTGAAGAAGATAGGGTAAGCACAATACAGGATCTGAGACATGAGAGAAGCTATGGGGTTTGGAGAATTTTCATGGAACAAAGAGGAACTGAGGACATAAACATGAGGAAAATGGCCTTCACAAAAGCAATAGTCAGAAATGTGCATGGTATGTTCTAAAGATGATGAGTAGAGTCATGTGGCCAGGAAATAAATATGGAAAATTAATAATACTGCTTGACTATGCACAAAAAATAATAATAAATCACTCCATGGAGCAACAAATTATCAATATAAAAAGTAGCAGTGCTTAGAGATACTCAAAGTCCCCATATATACATATTTAATGACTTATTTTCAACCAAATGCTTAGACACTTGACTGTATCTAAATACTGTTTTGCTGCATTGCTTTCTACTCTATGATCTGAACTCATGAGGGTAAAATTCAGGGTTTCCCTGGGAAAGTGGAAATGATATATTCTGACCAAAATTTACTGATGCTTGATTGCCATGATAAGCAATTTGGTCTTCTATGAACATAAAAATGTTATGTTCTGAAATCATATCAAGAAACTGTCATTAAGGTGACAAACTAGGAAGTTTAGATGCAGTCAGACCTTTGTGTGAATCTTGACATGCCAGGTCTGTGACCTCAAGCAATTTGAATCTTCCTAGCTTTGTTCATCCTCTGTAAAATTATTGAAAACATACAGTTTATCCTCAATATGTTTGTATAAGGATGGACTAGAAAAGGGGCCTAGCACATGGAATAAATTCAATATTATAATTATTAGATAGGGCCTCTATAATTCAAAGAGCACCCAGCAAATATTTCTCCAAGGCAGAAATGGGTGAATTATTATAGTTAGACTTGACAAACATTGCTATGACTATAGAGTTGTTGTTTTTTTTAATTAAAGAAAAGAGGTGAGGCTTTAGAATATCTGTATACCAAATTTACTCAATCATTTGCAAGAAAAGCAGTAGAATTTTGAGTAAGAAATTCATTGAAGTCAAGTCAAAAAATTATCTGCTGATCTTTAGCCTACTTGAGCTATCTCAGAGTCAAATGAATCAGGAATAAAAAGCAATTATGATTGGTAGCTGATGCAAAAATATATCTCAAACTGTGATCCTATAGGTTTAGGTAAAGTCTTAAATTTGTCCTTCTCATGTAAGACATTATCAGCCATTATTTTCACTCTGCATATCCTCTTCACAAATATTCCCAACACTAGGATTCCAAAGTAAGAAGTGATAAAATACTTCTTTAGGCAAGATGTCTCTGAATTAGAATGAGGTGGAAAGGGAAAAGATGCAGGTGTGGGTTGCAGTCTTCAAGTTAAAAAACAGTTTTGAAACACATTTTTAGTTCAGAATTGAGATTCTGTCCCAGAAACTTTGTTTATTTTTTTTTCTGTAGAGATGATATTCTATAGCTGATTTCTCATAAGGGAGAAAGGAAGGTTGAAAAGCATCCAAACAGAAATTGCTTACAAATGCTTGAAATACCGCATGAAATCCCTATTTAATCTCCCAAACAGATTTTAAGAATCAGTGTCTTAGCCATTTTCCACAGCTGTTCAAAAAGCCCCATAGCTCACAGTGCTCTGTCAGGCAGAATTGAATTAGTCATCACCTCCTAAGAGACGCAGAGGGTTTGGGTGATGTAGGTCAGAAAACAACTCATGTATAAACTATTTAGTGCTTATTTGCCAGATTTTATGGATGTTCTTGAGTTAGACTTGGAAAATTTGTGTTTGATTGATTGACTGGTGTTATAGATGGAATGTTTGTGTCCCTCATGCAATTTGTTGCAATTCTGTTGCTTATAAGCCACCTAGTCTATGGCATTTTGTTATGGCAACTCCAGTGGACTAAGACAACTAGTAAAGGTTTATTTTAAAGGAAAAAAAAACATTTGAATTAATGAACACCTTGACATGAATAGCTTTGTAGCACATTGGTCATTATTTTCCACAAGATGAAGATCTTCATACCAAGTGTGATTTAGGTATCACTTGACTGGAATAAGGAATACCTAGGGAACTGGCAAAGCATTCTAAGTATGTCTGTAAGAGTGTTTCCAGATAAGATTGGCCTGGAAATCAGTGGACTGAGTGAAAAAGATTCACCCTCAATGTAGGTATGCATCCAATTGATAAAACAAAAAGGCAGAGGTAGGGTAAATATTCTCTTTCTCCCTCACTCTTGAAGCTGGGACATCCTTCTTTTCCTGCTCTTAGACACTGGAACTCCAGGCTATCCAGCCTTCTGACTCTGGGACTTAAACCAGAAACCCCTGGGTTTTCAGGCCTTCAACCTTGGACTGAAAGTTATACCATCAGCTTCCCTCAGTCTGAGGGTTTGGTACTTGGACTGAGCCATGCTTCTGGTATCCCAGGCTCTCCAGCTTACAGGCAGCCTGTCATGGAACTTCTCAGCCTCCATAATCATGTGAGCCAATTACCCTAATAAATCTCCTTTTTATATATAAATCTTGAGTGTGTGTGTGTCTTATTTTTTATATTAGTATTCAAGCATGGTTAATTTCACATCATAGTATTTAAATTATAGTCTATCAGGAGAAGAGTAAACAGCACCCAAGGACTTTATCTCCTTTTCTGGGGAAGGGATTTGTGCTTTTGTTGTACTTGCAGGATAGTTGTATCATGTTATTATTACCTTGAAACTACTATTATCATGAAACTATTATTTTTTAGTATCTTTATTTAAAGATTAAGTATGGTTTAAGAAGATGCATATGGGTGCAAGCTGACAAGGGGTGGAATTGTGATGGTTGATTTTAGGTGTTAACTTGACTGGATTAAGGAATGCCTAGAGAACAGGTAAAGCATTACTTCTGGGTGTGTGTGTATAAGAATGTTTCTAGAGGAGACCAGTGTGTGAATCAGTGGACTGAGTGGAAAAGACCCACCTTTGATGTGGGTGGGCACCATCCAATCATCTGGGGGCTGAGATAGAACAAACAGGCAAAGGAAAGGCAAATTTTTTCTCTCTTTCTCCAGGTGCTGGGCCATCCTTCTTGTCCTGCCCTTGGACATCAGAACTCTAGGCTTTCCAACATTTGGACTCTGGGACTTAAACCAGCAGCCCCTGGGTTCTCATGCTTTCAGCCTCAGACTGGAGTAACACCATCAACTTCCCCAGTTCTGAGGCTTTCCAAGTTGGACTGAGTCACACTATAGGCATCTCAGGGTCTTCAGCTTGCAGATGGCCTGCCATAGCACTTCCCAGCCTCCATAATCACGTAAGCCAAGTCCCCTAATAAATCCCTTCCCATATATCTATATATTTATATCTATATATCCTATTGGGTCTGTCTTTCTGGAGAACTCTGACCAATACAACAAGAGAGACCTTTGGATATTGGAACGCACCTAAAGGTAAGAAAATGAAAGAATATCAATCTCTCATCTATCATGTTAAAGAAGAAATTAGTCTTCTGAGGATCACATGATTATTGCAATGCTCCCTACTCTCACCAAAGCTCCTTTCTAAGAACCATCAAGTTTAAACTCTTTTGCTCCAACTTCCTTCAATTCATTCTCCCACTCAAAAATTTCTTTTATTTCCCTGTATATTCTTGTTATCCCTATCAAGTTTCTTTTTATCTGAAGGAGCTCTTCTCATTAATTCCCTCTTCTTTTTATCTATGCACAACATTCTTTCTAGTCGCTACATTGTTTTGAACCCATAAATCATGCAACCATTAAACATATTTCTTAGATAATTTATTGATGCCTTAGTCCATGCAGGGTGCTTTGGGGAGATTAAAAGAGGAATAAAATAGTGCTTTTGCCAAAGGAGACAACCCACTGGAAGGCACGATGTGATAAATGCCATTCATTAGTATGAACACAATAGTCTCATATCACAACATATACATGCTGATATAATTGTATGTCAGAATAAGTTCTTTTTTCTCCTTTTTAAATTTTTTGGCCATTATCGTAAAGACTCATCAAACCTCAACCCAGAAAACTTTTTCTATAGCTGCTCCAAAATGTAAAAATATAAAAACAAGATTTCAATATTACAACTGACAAACATGAATTTACCTGAAGGGTGGGAGGGAGGGAAGAAGGAAGGAAGGAAGGAAGGAAGGAAGGAAGGAAGGAAGGAAGGAAGGAAGGAAGGAAGGAAGGAAGGAAAGGAAAAGGGAAAGGAAGGGAAGGAATAGAATGAGAATAAACACTTCTAACTAGCATGTCCCCAGGGATCTGTCATGTGTCACAGTTAGCTTATACCCTGTAATGACTGGGGTAGCCTTTTAATTTAGTGTTGACATTTGTATGTCATCAAATGATATTTTCACAGGCACTTTTAGAGCATTTTCACCTACTATCTGTACTCATCTGATGGCCAGAATTATTAAAATATTCTTTTTACTGAACAGACTTTTCTGTAATTTGAACATGTCAGCTCCTCACAACAGTGTCTAAAGCTTTGCATCTCTTAGCATGCTGGAGATAAGGGCATGAGCTTTTTCATCCACTTACTTTTTTTTTTCATTTTATCTATGTACTATCTTTTTACAAATTGAAAATGAGAATATAAATTTGTGATTCACATTCTACTTTCAAAACCAGAGGCTGATATGATGTGGGTGAAAATATTTCCCTCAGGACTTCAAGCCACAGAGCCATGGCACATTCCCAGATAATGAGGTCTCTAGATAAGTATAGAAGCAGACAAAATAAATGCATCTTACATAGCATGTCTAGAACGAATAACTGAGCCCTCAAGTTTTCCTACCGTCTTCAGTAAAGTCCTTGAAAGTTAACCCACTGAGACAATTTCTCACTTATCCTAAAATGTTAAAATGGCTCACAATACTTAATGGGAGCCAGGTTCCTAAGTTGTCTGGTATGGGACCTTTTGCCTATTACAGGTACAGAATAAAAATTTCCTGAGAAATTCAGCCATCATATCAGAAAAGTTTACAACCTTGATATTGTTGTTAGTGGTCTGAACTTAGAAAATATTTTCCCAGAGCTGCTATAGAAAAAGGAAACTCTGTAAAGTAGGACTAATCAATTGAATTATTTTGTCAAATATTTGGCTCTAATTAATACACTGTTGGATTCCAATAAGGGTTTAGGACAGCTTACAAATATATATTAAATTTAGCAAGAAATTAAAAATAAAAAAACAAAAACACTAGTCCAGTTCTGGGAAAGGTAGAGGGAAACGTAACATCTCATGCATTTTGAAGGGGAATGTAAAATATTCAACATTTCTGGGGGGCAATTTGTACCAACATCCAAAATGTCCATACCATTTTGATCCCGTAACTCCATTTCACATCATTTATCTTAAAGATATAAGAACATGAGTAAACAAATATGCTATATAAAGATGTTCATTGAATGTTCCATAATAAACAATATTGAAAATAATCAAAATATCTAATAATAAGAGATTGGATGATAGATCCATAAAATGGAATGCTATTTACTTTTTATCCCCTATGGTAGATTTTTTTTTATATTGACATGGAAGGATGCCCACAATATTTTGTTGAGTTTTAAAAGCATGTTAAGGAATTTAATGTGCACTGTAACTGCACTTTTGTAAAATGTCTACATTATAGGTTTACACTTGCAGAAGCATCTTGAAACATAAAATGAAATTCTTAGGAGCAATTATTTTTGAGAAGCGAGATGAGGGACTGTTTTGTCCCATGCTACTTTAAAATAAAGATGTCTCCATTTTCAGAAAACTACAATAGGACAACTCATTTTTAAATTATGTTGAAGAAATATTTCATGACACTGTAAAATGCTCACAATCAATTTTTAAATAAAAAGAAGTAGATTCCTAGCCAGTGTAGACAATATGACTGTGATTCCTAAATTTATTTATACATAGAAAAAGTATGAAAATTTGTACCAAAATGGTAATGGTGCCATTTTTCATGGGGAAAAGTGATCCAAGTTGCAACTTGAGAGACTAAACTAGAAATGCACCTGCCTACATGAAGCCCTAGTGATGAGTCATGGATTTTCTTCTCTCACCTATATGCTGAGTGGGGCAGCAGGAATGAAACTCCTACTACTGGAAGAGCTGCTCAGACAGTAGAGAGTCCTGTGCAGCCTATCTAGAAAGATAGAAAACCATGAGGAAGGGCATCTGCAGTGACCACCATAGTGAGATAAGTCCAAGGTCAGACTGACAAGAAAAGTCACACATATTGAGAGCTTACCATATATAAAGCTAACTGATAAGAGCTTTAGATATAAATTATCTTTTTTATTCTCAAAACAACCTTAGGAATAGAATACTACTATCACTCCATTTTTGAGATAAAGCATCCAATACTCAAGAAGCCAACACTAGTAAGTAACTAGTAGGAGACAACACCCAGAACAGAACATAGACCTGCCTGATTTCCAGGACAATGTTTTTTAACCATTTTATGCATGTGCCAGTATAAATAATGTGGGCACAGCCGCAACATGTTTTCTTTTGATTTTAAGGTGTTAGGCAAATCAATGCAGTCTGCAGCTTTGTGTTGGCTCAGACCAATCTCACCTGGTTGCCATCTGGATACCTACACAGGGTGCCATGCAAAAATATAATGCACTGCATAAAACCCAAGCCATCTCCCTAAAGTGTGCAATACAGTTTTCAACCTAGAAATCAAGGAAAGAAAATGACTGTCCCCAAGATTGCTATTCTGAAAGAGATAATTGCTGTTCATCTCACTTTGCTCACAAAGTGCTTTGCTATGGAGACACTTACACCCTTGGAGGTCAGCCCACACTTCTCTGACAGCTACCAGTTCAGCTGTATCAATTCCACCTGAATCTGCTTGCTTGCAGGGTTTCCAGAGCACACAGCTTACCAAGCCATTATTATTTTGTGCCTGTGCCCAGAGAGCTCTACAAAGGGTGTATTTTAATCATCCTGGAATAGGTAAATAAATAAACAGCTCATATGCAGTATGTAATTTACTAGAGAAAAAATAAGCATGACTTGCTGCCCTCACTGTCCATAGCCTGATGCCTCTAGTGATTACTGGCAGAATTCTATGGTGCAGAAAAGCTGAATTTCATTTTTTAGCTTATTCCTTAAAATTGTTAGTTGATAGATCTTTCCTCATCTTGCCTCAAATGTCCTTGCTCATCTCCACTCGTATTTCACTGAGCAACTGTGTCTATGCATGGATAATGATGCATTCATCACCCCCTATATTCCTACCCAGTGTATAGGGAATCCAATTGAGTGCTTAGAAACACCAAAGCACCCTTTCCTCCCTTTACTGCACAAAAAATGAAGGAATTTAGAAGTCTACTTATCATTCTCAGGTCACAGGGTTATCCTATTTTGTGACTTTCAGTTGGATCTGTGATGTTCTAATTTTGGTAAGGTTTCTGGCAAAGTTTGCTTAAAATGTTTCAGAAAAAAGGGGATATTAAAGTATAGATGTTGCTTGATGGTAAAACCAAAGTGCTTAAAAAACATACAGAACCGTTTGCAATCTGAGTTCCATGGACCCTCTTTGCTTCAGAATATCTATGAACTTTCGAAATCATATGTAAAATTTAGCAAGAATATGCATTTTATACCACTTATTAAAATTTCAAAATGTCTGCAAACCAAAACAGATTAAGACTCACTGAGTTATTCAGAAAGTCGTAGGGAAAAAATTGCTATAAAACTTGTGTTATATACACAAATGTTTATCTCAAGAAAACTCATTCATACTTATTTTATTATTGTTCATTCATTCACATCAGGCCAATCTCTGTCCCATTATAAGCTCTGCCTATTTCTATTCTTAACTTCTTTCATTGATTCATCTCCCTGTTGCATATACTGCATTTCCTTGAAAGCTGACTCTAAAGTACTTCCTTGGTAAGCTTTTCACTGACTGACTTAAATCCAGATTGATTTTTTCTTATTTCTGAATTGGTATTGTGTAATACTTAGAATCTGAGGAAATCACTTGCATGAATGTACGTGTGTATGTGTGTGTGCGTGTGTTTTCCATAAATGTTTCATATATGGAAATCTTCTCTCCAGATATATTATGGCATATACTACGTACCTTAACCTTACATATTCATTATTGCCAGGGATCCAATATGTCATCAAAGCCAGGGATAAGTCTTAGTCTTTTGTGTGTAGCCCTCACTGTGACTAAAACTATGCTTGCATGATGAATCTGTTACTGTGAGCTATATCAGTACCCCATGGAAATGTCCGCAGTTTTAGCATTTCTTTCTGTAATTCAATTACCTGTAAAGAAATTTTTCCCTAAAGTTAAAATGACACATTAGAGGGAACATGAATTAGAGATAAATGAAAAAATAGGAAATATTCCTACCAGTCAAGTTATAAACTCTATATCTAATCCATACAACTTATCATCAAATCTTATTAGCATTTCTGGCAAATATATACATATTTTTTCCAGAACCTGACCTGTTTTCACTATTTCACTCCTGTCATCCTAGTCTTAACATGATTATTGCAACAGCCTCCTGACTGTTTCTGAATTTCTGCCCCTGCTCCCTAGAGTCTCTTTTTCACAAAGCAATAAGAGTGAGTCTTTTAAAATGTGAGTCAGATCATGACACTCCCCTTCTTCAACTTTTCCCATGACCTCTCATCTTAGGGAAAAAAAAATCAAAGTCCTTAAAATGGTTCCCAAGACCCTGGTTATTCAGCTACCCACACTCCACTTTAGTCACAACTGCTGTAATTTCAACTTTCCTCCTGGCCTGCTTCATTTGAGCCAACAATTTCAATTCCTACAACAATTTCTAGCTATACCTTGAACCCATCAAACACACTCCTATCTCAAGGTGTTTGCTACTGCCTGTGCATCTTACGTTCCTCCCGATCTTTTCTCACAAACTCCTGATCGTGAGGCCTACCCTAACTACCCTCTGCACAAAGTACTCCCTATCCTCCCACCCTGTGGATCTATTTTTTCTCTATTGCGTATATTAGTTTAGTATCTTTCTCCCCATCTAGAAGACAAGTATTTTTGCCTTTTTGTTCATTACTGTAACCTCAGTGGCAGGACATCATCAAGTACATATAAAGGGCTCAATATATTTTTGTTGAATGATTTATCTCTAGTAGTAAAATTTCTTTTGAAGAAGGAAAACCATTTGAAATACTTTTTTAAATCATTTTTGTAGGTTTAGGGGGTACAAGTGCAGTTTTGTTAGACGAATATATTGCATAGTGATGAAGTTTGGGCTTATTGTATAATCATCACCAGATTAGTGTACTTAGTACCTATTAGGTGATTTCTTATCCCACTCCCCACCCACCCTCCTACCCTTCTGAGTCTCCAAATTCTGTTTTTCCATTTTCTATGTCTGTGTGCATACATTATTTAGCTCCCACTTATAAATGAGAACATGCAGCATTTGACTTTCTGTTTCTGAGTTATTTCACTTAAGATAATGGCCTCCAGTTCCATTCATGTTGCTGCAGATGACAGGATTTCATTCTTTTTTATAGCTGACTAATATTTCATGGCATGTGTATATATATATATATATACCACATTTTCTTCATCCAATCATCTGTTGATGGACACCTAGTTTAATTCCATATCTTTGCTATTGTGAATAGTGCTGCAATGAACATAAGAGTGCAGGTGTCTTTTTGATATAATGATTTTTTTTTCCTTTTGGTAGATTACCAGTAGTAGAATTACAGGATCAAATGGTAGCTCTGTTTTTATTTCTTTTAGGAATCTTTATACTGTTTTCCATAGAGGTTGTACTAATTTACATTTCCACCAACAGTGCATAAGCATTCCCTTTTCTCTACATCCTTGCCAACATTGATTGTTTTTTGACTTTTTAATAATGGCCATTCTGACTGGTATAAGATGGTATATCATTGTGATTTTTATTTGGATTTCTCCGATGGTTAGTGATGTTGAGCATTTTTTCACATGTTTCTTGGCCATCTGCATGTCTTCTTTTAAAAAATACTTTCAAGAATAAAATTGTTTAAAATTTATATGCAGGAAAAAAATTATGAGGCTGCTATTGTTTGAATGTGTCCCCCAGAGTTCACGTGTTGGAAACTTAATCCTCAGTGCAACAGTGCTGAGAGATTGGACCTTCAAGAGGTGATTAGGTCGTAAAGCTCTGCCCTTGTGAATGGATTAATGTCATTATCGCAGGATAATGACAGGGTTAGTTATTGCAAGAGTGGGCTTGTTACAAAAATGTGTTCAGCTCTTTCTTTCTCTCTTGCTCTCTCTCACTCCCTCACCCTTCTGCCTTCCACCAGCGGATGATGCAGCAGGAAGGCCCTCACTAGATGTGGGTCCCTTGACCTTGTACTTCCCAACCTCCAGAAATGTAAGAAATAAATTTTGTTTCTTTATAAATTATCTAGTCTGTAGTATTCTGTTATAGCGGTACAAAATGGACTAAAGCAGAGGCAGAACACTAAAAATGTCTGCAATATGGTCAGTAATTGCTCATTTCCTAAATTTATTTATTGGGTTACATTAAAGAAAAAGAGGATGAAATAGAGGGAAAGGAAAAGATGGAGAGTTTAAGTAGCAGTGAGACAGATCATAGTGAGACAGGTCATCTGGTAATTTTAAGACAACTAGAATCTACTCTGGAGACTAATCTCTAGGAGGTAGTAGGGTAAGGGTACTATCTATGTTTTCCAGTATTATCAAAAGATATCATTCCCTCTGACAATGATTGATTGATTGTCTGCCATTATCACCCCTCTAGAAGACACCCCAGTGCTCCTCCCAAATCCTGTATCTCTCCTTACATTTTTATGCATACTAGCTATGTCCACCAGTGTTTTCTCACCCTCACTAGCCAGTGAGCACATCTCTTTGTGAGAGGACTGACTTCGGTATGCCTGGGCCCTTTGCCTCTGCACAGAAAGAACTGGAACTGCCTGAGAATTTATTTCCCAGTGGTCACAACTGTTGTCACCAATGACCCAGAGTTTCAGAGGTATGAATCCTCCAGCTCTCCTGCCCCGTAGTCATGACAGTTCTGAGGTGTGACTACACTGTCTCTTGATCTTACCTGCAGGAATGAGTCAAAGCTCTTCCTCATGGGACTTTGCCTGATGGCTCACCCTTGCTTGGCAATCTTTCCCTCTTGCCTTACTTTCCTACTTTCCTACTCCCTTACCTGTCTCCTCGAGAACACTTTCTCATAAATCACTTTCACACAAATCCTTGTCACAGCATTCACTCCTGGAGAACTCACCCTAAGACAGTTGGTACCAGAAACTGATTGTCAGTATAGGATTCTGAAGTTGAATGGCTCACTGGCTAGCTGTCAACAGGAACCCCATCATGGTAAGTAAAGTGACAAAGACCCAGGATCATTGCTTAAACTTTCATGTGTGGTGAATTGGATGGGATATAAGAGGAAGAAGATATACTGGATTGTGTATATCTGTAGCATTTGACATATGTGATGGTTATGGTAGTTATAAGATCTGTGGGATTCATGGCTATTATTAAGTGTCATCAATGGATTGAAGAAAGAAAATTAGAAGTTTAAGTCAGCCAATTACCAATTCAGAGCATGATGTGAAAAACCACAAGTTCTCCACAGCAGAATTTAAAGAGAACATCATCTGCAGCTGCAAGAAAGACTGTGCTGAAGACAGAGACTGGTACTTGGGAATGAAAGTAGCTCAGCTGCAAAGAAAGCTGATTTATACCTTACAAGTTTTTTATGCTAAAGATATGATCTTGATATAGAAGTAGGATCCTGAAACTTGGAATGGAAATACCTGGAACACACACAACACTATTGAACTCCCAATACCTATAAACCCCTGGGCCTGAAAAAGTACCTCAATTCTAGTCAAAGAACATCAACTTCCTCTTGCCTGAAGACTGTGTAGAAGCCTCAACTGAGCTTTGCAAAATTACACTTGCCCCTTAAGATGACTCCATGCCTCCCTTTCTGCCTACTATTCAAACATGATCTGACTGGGAAAGTACTACTTCTGCTAAGGTGGGAAAGGCATCGTTCATCGAAGGAGATGCAGAATCAGGCTAACAGGTGCTTGCAGGAACTGAAAGAATATCCCTAGAAGTGGATACCACAGGTACTACACTGAAAAAGGTAAACTATAGGACTGGATAGCAGAGAATTTGTTGATATGTGGGCATGCTCCTGTAACTCAACACCCTAGAAGGGACATCTGCAGTCAGTCCTAATACATTTTCTTTGGTTCTTCCTAGAAACTTAAAAAACAAAACAATGACTTACATTAATTGAGGTGGAAATGCCTTGGCAGAGTACTGAGAAAGAGATTAGCAGGCTCAGAGAGGTGGGCAAGACAGTTACGTAAGATCTAAGAGTCACCAGATGGCCATGTTCCCCGAAAAGTCCCAGAAGACACTCCCTTCGCGAAGTGTTAAGGACACTAGTGAGGAGGACACTGGCATCATCAAGAAGCTCATTGTGACTGTTCTTAGTAGGCTAGGATTGATGGCAGGAGATGCTGTTATGGAACTGACTTCCCTTGTATCAGTGGGGACGGTAGAATTTGAAATGGCAGAGGCCAGATGGTGGCATTTAATCACCAGAGGCAATGTGGACAGTTACCATAACAGGCATCAAAGCTGCAAGTATCTATGGTGATATCTAATAAAGCATGGTGTTTCTAAAACAAGATAGATGGGCAGACAACAGGGGCATTTAGATAATCAAATTTTTTTAATGACGATCAGATGAACAGAAGACTGATGCCAGCTGTACTAATGGACGAATCACTGCCCAATCTCTAATTTCCAGGCTTGAGCCTGTGCCAGGCACAGTGTCCATTGTTCAAAGGGAAGGTCAAGTCTGCCTGGAAAAGGATGCTGTAATGTGACAGAAAGAATGTAAAGTACTGATTCTCCCAGTCTTCCCCAAAGGCATCTGTCGGCATTTACCCAAATAACTGTACACTGAGAAAAAAGGAATACGCATATTTTCCTTGTACTTTTAGTTGCAAAGTCCAACCTAACACTGATACCAGAAGTTTTCAAACATCATCACAGTACCCTTATAACAGTGGAGGACTCCAAAGGCCAAATAATAAATACTAATAAAAATAAAATAATAATAATAAAAATAATAAAACAGTGTCTAACTACTGACACTGTTGAACAGCCAACCAGTGAGCAGCAGAGACAGACACTGAGTCCTCAATGTGGCACCATCTCTCACAGAGATCAACCAGCCACTTGGTGGCAAGTTTATTACATCAGACCCCTTCCACACTGAGAAGGGCAGTGATTCATTCTGAAATGGACATACTCTATGTAGGATCTGCCTGCCCAGCCCATCGTGCCTCAGCATTGAAGCAAATTCAACGTGCAGCATAGTGGATCTGAGTGGTGCACTGAGCAGTCTGAAGACAACACTGTCGGTACTAGACTCACATCCACTTTGATCACTTTGCCACATTCACGCTCACAGGCCTCCAGGTGTGCTTTCATTCCCAACATCAAGCACCTGCTCCTTTTTAGGCTTCTGGAACTGGCTCTGCCTGCCTCGGTGAGAGAGATGAAGTGCCTTGGAATTTACTTTCTTCCGAGAACAGCTTCCTTGCTCCAAGGTCAGAACAATTCTGTGGTGTGATCTACCATCTCCAGAGCTCCCTATGGAATTGATCCAAAGTTACCCTCTGTGGGACTTTGATACCATATAAGCACTGGGCTTCCTTCCTCCCCTTCCTACCTTCCTATTCCCTTACAAATATCCCCAGGATACTCCCTAATAATTTGCTTTATATGAATCCTTTCCTTGACTCTCTCATTATAGTTGTGCCCCCACACCCAGCATAGAGCTTGAACATGGTAAACACTCAGTAAACATTTGTTGATAAATAAATGGTTGTTTAGATTTAACAACTGTGCTCAATAGAACCATGCTTCCTCTTGCAATGAATCGTTGCACAAAAGGTGTGATTTATGAGTACCAGGCAGAGTTACTTGCCAAAAAAAAAAAAAATCTACTATGTCACCATCAATCACAAAAATCCACTTCTGGTACTTCTTCGCAGTTCAAATGAGATTTTGATCTTTGAAGTGCTCTATTAAATACGGTAAGTTATGAGGAAATAGTTTAGCTAGGAACTATAGCTAGGTAGGGCCAAGATAAATGTGGATGTGATAGAGTATAAACTTGAAAAAAGCATCTAAAGAGAATTTCCTGAATGTGAAGGTAGTTCAAAGGCAATTCTCACTTCCTTTAAAATTTATCTCAGAATCCAACTTTATTTGCAAAGGATTGTACCTTCAACTAGAAATCTCCTATAGCTTAAAGGACCCCCTCAAAAGATTATAAGAAGAATTTGAACTCTTAAGCTGCACTGGAACTAGAGGAAAATGTTAGCTTGTGTTATTTCCAACATTGGCTCTTGAAACAAGCCTGGCTCTTGCGATTGTTAACAGGTGGCTCTTTAGAACTGCTCATGTGTCTTCAAGATGCCCTAGTATACTGAACTCCACAGGATAGACTGTAATCATGTGAGGCAATTTCGACTACTGAGTATTTTGCACATGGCTCCAGAGTCACATAGCTTGACTTTAGCTCCCCAAATCTTGGCTAGAGAGGAAGCTCATGACTGCTCTCTCTTCAAAGAGTCCACCCTCAAGGAAGAAGAGCACTGATATGTATTGCCCAGGTTAAAGAGCAGCAAATCCTGCCAGTTCTACTTACAAATAAAAATTCAGAATCTGACCTCTAATCACTTCCTCCACCAATACAATTCAGATCAAAGTTACCATTATTCCTCTCCTTAATTTTCTAATACGTTCTAACTCCTTATTTCTATCTTTGACACATATAGTCTAGTCTCAACCCAACAGCCAGTGTGTCCTTTTAAAATATTTTTGATGATATCCAAAGGAAAAAAAGACATTCTATAATAAAGACATCTGCACTCAAATGTTTATAGCAGCACAATTCACAATCACAAAGATGTAGAATCAACTCAAGTGCCCATCAATACATGAGTGGATTAATAAAATGTGTCATATGTATATCATGGAATACTACTCAACTACAAAAAACAATAGTGATCTATCACCTCTTATATTATCATGGATAGAGATTGAGCCCATCCTTCGAAGTGAGGTATCACAACGATGGAAAAACATGCACCACATGCACTCACCATCTAATTGGTACTAATTGGCCAACACTAAGTTGTTCACATGGTAGTAATACTCACTGAATGCCAGTTGGGGTCGGGGGGCAAACGCACAACTAATGGAAGTGGAATGCACTGTATGGGGGAGGGACATGCTTGTAGCCTTGGCTTGGGTGGGGTAAACAGCATTACATGTGGCCAAAATGTTTGTACCCCCATAATATCCTGAATAAATAAAAAAATAAATTAAAATAAAAAATAAAATATGTTTGATGATGTCATTCCCTAGCTGAATATTCTCCAGTTGATTATGAGCTCCTTCAGAGTAAAATCCAAAGTTCTTGCTATGGTTTCAAATGTCTACATGACCTACTTCCTGTTCCCTTCCTCTCAGCAGCAGAAACAGATACTGAGCCCTCAATACATCTTCCTCTCCCCCACTCTCCTCTTAGCTCACTTTTCTTAAGCCACATTGACCTCCTAAACTATTCCTTGAACACACCAAGTCTTTGCCTGCCTCTGAGCCATTGACCTTGCTGATCCTCTTCTGGAATGCTCTACCCTCCCCTCCCACAGCACAGGGCTCATCCCTGACTTCCTCTAGGTCTTTCCTGCCCTCCCCAGGCAATATAGCAACACCAGTCTCACTCAGTACTCCTAGGTTTTTCACTCAGTACTCCCTACTCCCCTCACCTCACTTTGTTTTTCTTTCTATCCTTTGTCACTATCTGCCATTAGACATTGACTTGTTTGTTTACTGCCTGTCCCACTAGCTTATAAATTCCTTGAGGGCAGGGACTTTATAAGTTTTGTTTACTTATGTATCCTTAAGTCCTTGATGCCCAATACATTGTAGGTGCTAAATATTTGTTGAAATAATAAAAAGATCTCTAGACAAATACAATTGTGTCTATTTCAACATTAGTTACACACCCCCTCCACTTTCCAATCATTCACATTGCTTTATAACTGAGCCCAGTTGCAGTAACTCATCCTAGGTCTCTCTGCACCCTCAAATGTTCCATTTCCCCATGCTTCAATTTTTTTTCTGCCTTCATAGCCATCAAATATTAACAATCCTCCAAGTCCTCAGGGAACTGCCTTTCTCCTCATTTGACTACACTGCCTTGCACATAAAAGGAGCTCAATTACTAGATGTTAAATGACTGAAGGTGGCAGTTTGCCAGACTATGCTAATGAAGCAGCCCTCCTGTCCCTCCAAGGCAGCATGCACATTTCAACAGGAGCCTCCAGGAGACCTTGCACCAATGCTTTAACACAAAAGTTATTGTTAAAAGAGGATGCCAAGATAAAACAGGATGAGTTTAGACCCAGGGCAGGTAGTTTGGAAGGAGGACCTTGTAGTACCCCTAAGGTCATTTATGAATACAACTGTCTGAATCACTTATTCAACAAAGAATATGCTATTTGGCTTTTTATTTGTCATGCTAATAGAGATCTTATTTGTAAGAAACAGTAATGAATAAATTCTGTAAAATAATGCAAAGCTGAAAAAAACTTTGCCCTCTTGTCCTCACATGTACAAAAGCTCACTCTGACCCCGAAAAGTAATCCCAAGGACAAAGAAATACACACATTTGCATGGAAAGAAAGCACAGCATGTTTGGCTAACTTTTAGAGAAGTGAATACTGCTGCTTACAAGCTTTGTATTTGATGTGTGCAAAGGTTATTGCAAAATAAATGATATATCATGATAAGGAAGATCGTGGAGAAGAGTTCAGACATGTCTTTAAAAGCAAAAGTACATACTATGTTAAATTATAGAGATTTGCTGTACAAGATTGTATCTATAAGTAACAATACTGTATTGTACACTTAGAAATTTGTTAAGAGGGTAAATCTCATGTTAAGTGTTCTTACACAGTTTTTTAAAAGGGACACACTATTGTGGATCCACATATATATGTGTGTGTGATTACATTGATATAATAGTGATTTATGTTGATTAGAAATTCTGTAAAAACAAAATAGTGAGTACTCTTGTCATTGCTAAAAGCAACTTTACCAGGGAATGGAAAGTGGATGCTCAACAAACTCTGTGTTTGGTATTGCACTGGGAACTATAAATTCCTGGCTGAAAAATATCTAATACACAGAAAATGGGAACAATAAGGCAAGAATGACAAGTAACTGCTGAAGAGGGATCTTAAAACTGCTTTGACCTGAAAAACATTTCAAAAACCAAACTAGTGATTTATAAACTGAAACACAGATATAAAAATATATTTGGGTCATCTATTTTCCTAGATCTTTCTGACAACAGTGCCATCTGGAGACTCAGTTTGACCAGGGACATGAGATCTTAAGGAAACTTAGACACAGAGCCTGAAAAGGCTGCTGATGAAGTCCTTTTTCTCTAGTTACTCTTCTGCTCTTTATCACCAGAGCAAAGAGACAACTGAAAATCTGAAAACTGATTTTTAAATTCTAGATGTGCAAAGTTTCAAGAAAGAAAAAAAAAGTCTATAAATTCTAATAGGAAATATGGAGCAGTTAACTGAGGTTTGTTCATTGAGAGGATGTTGTTATTTTAGAATTAAGAAAATAGCAATAATATACTGAAATCATTGTGAGAATGCTAGCATTCTTTTTTAAATTTTTTTTTAATTTGAGTATTTTATGGGGATACAATTGTTTAGGTTTCATATATATTGCCTTTTTCCCACTCAAATGCTAGTATTCTTTTTTTTTTCTTTTTTTTTAGACAGAGTCTCACTCTGTTGCCCAGGCTAGAGAGAGTGCCATGGCGTCAGCCTAGCTCACAGCAACCTCAAACTCCCCAGGCTCAAGCAATCCTTCTGCCTCAGCCTCCCGAGTAGCTGGGACTACAGGCATGCGCCACCATGCCCAGCTAATTTTTTCTATATATTTTTAGTTGGCCAATTAATTTATTTCTATTTTTAGTAGAGACGCGGTCTCGCTCTTGATCAGGCTGGTTTTGAACTCCTGACCTTGAGCAATCCGCCCGCCTTGGCCTTCCAGAGTGCTAGGATTACAGGCATGAGCCACCGCGCCCGGCCCCAAATGCTAGTATTCTTAAAAGTGTTCCTCTTTTTTTGTTTTTTTAGAGGTGGGGTCTCACTCTGTCACTCAGACTGGAGTGCAGTTGTGTGATCATAGCTCACTATAACCTCCAACTCCTGGGCTCAAGTGATCCTCCCACCTTGGCCTCCCAAAGTGGTGGGGTTACAAGTGTGAACCACCGTGACCAGACTAAAAGTGTTCTTTACTTTATAAGTTTGAGATTAAAGTAGACAAATGTGATTCTAAACCCAAGACGGGCAACTCAAGTAAGAGCAAAAGACTTGAGAAATAGTGAGCAAATATAATTCCTTTCTTGCTCACATAGAACCTCAGCAGCCTCTGAATTCTCTCCCCAAGTATCCCTGCAAAGTCCCACGAGGGTCTCACGAGTGTTTGCAGAGAATCTGATGAGCACTCCTGAGTAACAATGCGTGTCTGCTTGGTGCCCCACTCCAAATGAGCATGATGCTGCCTCCACTGTGAATAGCTTCCAAAAGACACATTTCTCTTTGCTAGTCTGTTCTGCAACTCACACTCTGTCTGCCAGGCATGGCTGCTATTTCCCAGTAGGTTACACTGGACATCACCATCACTGAGATCATAGGCTCTCCAAAGACAAAACTTAAATAGCAGCCAATGGTAAAGAAAAAGGCAAAGAAATCTTCGTCTTCTTTCTATGGTGCATTCTCTGAGACAGATGTCGTGGCACAATTGTCTTTGCACAGACCTTACAGAAAAGTCCTGTACCCAAAAGTTCTTCAGTCTCTTATTCAAATAGATGCTGTACTCTCCAAGCTATCTCTAATCTTTCTCATATAAGGATTTGGTTAAGAGTTTGGGAGCTGATCCAGAAAAAATGCCAAGTAATAAATCACACTGATATCAGAGCAGCAGGTTGTCTGAAGGTCTCAATGGATTTAAGTAAAGCAATGCAGAATTTCATGCTGAAGCTAAAAGACTGACTTTCTTGTGCTTATATGTTCTGGTTGTAACATAAGTACCAAAACCATGCTGTTTTATACGCCAAATGTCTTATAAAGATTTTAGTTAAAATAGCTTTTACTGATTCAATTTCTTTTGTTTAACTGTTTTTAGCCCCTATCTCCCTTGTATTTTCCATTGGCTCATGTGTCATGGCTAGAGAACAAGCATTGGTGAGAGTTCCCAGGCTATTTGCATCACTGCCTTTCCCCACTGAGACATACTTATCACGCCAGCTCCTGTGTTTTCCTTCCACTTCATCCAGTAGCACAGATTCTTTTCATTTCCAAAAAGCTCCCGTCTCTTGTTTAAATATTTCCTGGCAGTTCCCTTCACCAGACTTCTAGGCACCCCCAGTCATGTACACAGGTCAGATTCAAGCTGGGCCCTCAGTGAAACACGATTGAGGTACCTGTGAAAACTAAAACATGCAATGGATCGAATTCAAAGAAATGTTTGAAGCTTTCAGATTCTAGACTCTTTGGGGGCTTTTTGAGGATACAAAGTCATGTTGCCTTATAACAGCCAATTAGATATATAAAGAGTTTTATCACACAAAATCCAACTGAATTTTTATAGCCTATCCAAAGAGAGACGAATAGGAAAAACAGAGCTAAAAGGAAGGTAATGTCGGGAGACACAAGTTCCGTTTCTACCAATGCCATTAAGTCTGAACTTGGGCCAGTCACTTAAACTCCCTGGTCCTCATTTATCACATAAAATGGCTGGACTGAGTGACTGTCAAGGACTCTTTCAGTGGTAACAATTTATTTCGGTAATAATATAATGGTTCTCTAAGCAACTTGGAAAAGGGGGCTGGTCATAAATAAGAGAAAGAAACAGAGCTGTGCCTCAGTTTGTAAGAGGATTGTACCCAGCAGGGGATTTGGACAAAAAGAAAAGTGGTTTACAGAGCTGACTGTAAGAGGCGAGAGAGTCGCAGCCAGCAGGAAGGCATAGGAGCTTCCATTTCAGGGCAAAATTTATATTGATAGTATGAAAACTGGCACGCTGTCCAAACAGCGGTATTTCACTCGGTGTAATAAATTCAAATCAGATAAAAGCACTTTCTCAGAAGTCTAAAATATCATATATATGTTAAAATTAGCTTCATAGATAACATTACAAGAGTGTTTTTTTTGAGATTAAAGTGCAGCTTACAGGGATTCCAGCTAATTTTAAGGAAGAATAAATCTGACTTCATGTAGTTTCCGATTTGGTTTAGAATATCCTTTTTTAAAATGTCATCTTTTAGGCAATGAATTTTTCACTTAATCCCAGTGAATGCCAACCATATCAGCAACTGGCAAAGACAACTCTACCTAGTCTTTTATGTGTGAGAAACCAGCAATTTAAGCACAGGAGAATCAACACTTAGTAAGTGGTAATACTTTGGAAGTTTTCTAAGGAAAAAATAAATTCCTTGGGTTTTTGTGGAGGGAAAAGATACAAACACACACACATACATGCATGCATACACACACACACACACACACACACACACACAACCCCCGCTTCTCCCCTGGCTTGTTTCTGAGAGAAATTCTCAGTCTCTCATTAGAGGGAGGCTGGGGAAATTCTCTGTGGCTGAAAGAGAAAAACAACTGTGCCTTTTTCCCTGACTTACTTCAGTGGTAACTCCAGACCAGAAGCCTCCCCCTGCAAGGAAGGTCTGAAATTTCTGCTCACTTGAACAGAAGAATGGGTTCTCCCCATGCTTTCTTCTGAGAAGCATTTCCTCCAGGATCCCTTTGATTACGCTGGGCCACCTGGATAATCCAAGATGATCTTCCCTGCCCATTGCAAAAACAACTTTAAAAACTCAGTGAGAATCACATCAAGATGGCTGACCAGAGACACCAGTTGCCGGAGCATCTCAGTAAGAGGGAAAAGTTTTAGATGAAAGAAAAAACAAAGAAACAAATAAAGATTGGTGGGTGTACTCATAGAAGGAAGGGTGCCAGAACCTACAAGAGACTCCATGGGAAGATGTTGTGGAGCAGAACAAGAAGGAGCAAGATACCAGCAGAGATCATCCCCTGAGAGCCTGGGAGTCCAGCAGAAAAGGTAAGTGAGCGTTTTGTTTTTTTTTCTCCCACCCTCATATCTCTGACAGTCCACAGGCTTCCACATTGCTGGAGAGACTTTCTACCCCCATGAGCCTAAAAGCTGCCGCTACCAGTGAACTGGAAGCTTCTTGTGGACAAAGCACCAGACTCCCAGCCCCTCTAGGGTATTTCCTGTCACCATAGATCCTAACTGAGATGGCAGGCACAATATTGCTTCTCTACCCAACATGGGCCTTTGTCCTCCCCAAGGGGCTTAAGCCCCTCAGTTTTCGGCTCCTCGTTCCCACATAAACATTTCCTGACTGCAGCCTAGACTGCAGGAGCCACAGGGGTCCATTGGGCCCTGGGGGATCTGCATGACCCCAAAGCCTGGACATTCCGGGTAGGCTGCCTTCCAGAGAGAGGGTCATAGACAACCAGAGTCTTATATCTAGAAAACCCCAAAGATTCCACCAAGAGACTCCTGAAAGTGATAAATAAATTCAGCAAAGTCTTAAGTTACAAAATCAATATACACAAATCAGTAGCACTCCTATACAATAATAGTCAAGCTGAAAGTCAAAGCAAAGACTCAATACCGTTCACAATAGCTACAAAGAAAATAAAATACTTAGGAATATACTTAACCAAGATAGTGAAAGAGCTCTACAAAGAGAACTACAAAACCCTGAAGAAAAAAACTGCTGATGATATTAATACAAACAAATGGAAAAACATCACACTCATGGATAAATCGAATCAATATTCTTTAAATGTCCATACTACCCAAAATGATTTACAGATTCAATGCAATCCCCAGCAAAATACCAACATTATATTTCACAAAACTAAAAAAAGAAATCTATGCTTCATTTGAAGTGAGCCAGTGGACTTAGAGTGCACATGACCCAGTGAGACACCAGCAGCTGCAGCCAAGTCAGTGCCTGTGTCACCCCTCCCCCAACTACAGATAACATGGTTCAGGGAATCTTCTTCCACTTGAGGAAAGGAAAAAGAAGAGCTTGGGGAAATTTGTTTTGCAACTTGGGTACCAGTTCAGCCACAATAAAATAAAGTACCAAGCATAATCCTGATGCCCATAAGTCTAGGCCTTAGTTCCTGGATGGTGTTTCTGGAGCAAACTGGGCCAGAAGGAAACACATTGCCTTGAGGGGAAGAACCCAGTCCTGACAGGATTCGCCACTTGCTGACTAAAGAGCTTTTGGGATTTGAATAAACATCAGAGGTAACCAGGCAACAGTCACTACTAGCTTTGGGTGAGACTAGGCTGGCTTCAGCTCTGACCTAGTGCTGGTCACCATGAGGCAGTGCCCACATCACTCCTTCCCCAACTTTAGCAACCCAGCACAGAGAGTGAGGGAAGAGAATGAAAGAATTTGCCTGATAACCCAGGGAATTCTCCCATCTCTTACCCAAGTCCACCAAGGCTGTATCACCAGAATTCTGCAAGAGCCACAGCATTACTGGGTTTGGGGCACCCTCAGTACTGATATGGTTATGGTGACCAAAGACTTAGACCACAACACTCAATTCCCTTCAAGTATCTGGAAAACCTTCACAAGAAGGATGTGTTCAAACAAGCCCAGACTGTGAAGATTAAAATAAATACCTTGATACCCAGACATTGATGAACATCCACAAGCATCAAGAACATCCAGGAAGACATGACCTCCCCAAACCAACTAAATAAGGTACCAGAGTGATGAAGATAGGTGACCTTTCAGACAAAGAATTCAAAATAGCTGTTACTGAAGAAGTTTAATAAACTTCAAGATGACACAGAGAAGGAATTCAAAAGCTTATTGGAAAAATTAAACAAAGAGGTTGAAATAATGAAAAAATCAAGCAGAAATTCTAGAGCTTAAGAATTCAACTGACAAACTGAGTAATGCATCAGAATCTCTCAATAGCAGAATTGACCAAGCAGAATAAAGAATTAGTGAACTTGAAGACAGGCTATTTGAAAATATACAGTCCGAGAGAAAAAAGAATAAATAAGAATGAAGCATGCCTACAAGATCTAGAAAATAGCCTCAAAGGGGTACCTTTAAGAATTATTGGTCTTAAACAAGACGTAGAGAGAGATATTGGGGTAGAATGCTTATTCAAAGAAATAATAACAGAGAACTTTCCAAATCTAGAGAAAGATATCAACATTCGGGTACAAGAAAGTTATAGAACACCAAGCAGATTTAACCCAAACAAGGCTACCTCAAGGTATTTAATAAGTTCCCAAAGGTCATGGATAAAGAAAAGGTTCTTAAGGAAGCAATAAAAAAGAAAAAATAACATATAAAGGAGCTCCAATACATCTGGCAGCAGACATCTCAGAGGAAACCTTACAGACCAGGAGAGAGTGGCATGACATATTCAAAATGCTAAAAGAAAAAACTTTAACCCTAGAATGTTATATCCTGCAAAAATATCATTCAGACATGAAGGAGAAATAAAGACCTTCCCAGAAATCTTGGAAAATACATAAACATGTGGAAATTATCAACATATTTCTAAACAACAACTGTGTCAAAAAAATATATTAAAAGGGAAATTAAAAATATATTTAGAAAAATGAAAGTGGAACACAACATACCAAAACTTGTGGGATGTAGCAAAAGCAGCCCCGAGAGGGAAGTTTATAACAATAAATATCTAAATCAAAAAAGAAGAACGATCTCAAATAAACAACCTAACATTATACCTCAAGGAACTAGAAGGAAAAGAACAAAATGAGCCTAACTTAGCAGAAGGAAGGAAATAACAAAAATCAAAGAAAAAAATAAATGAAAGAGAGACTAGAAAAACAACAGAAAAAGATCAACAAAACTAAAAGTTGTTTTTTTGAAAAGATAAACAAAATCAACAAACTTTTAGATAGAATAATAAAGAAAAAAAAACAACTAAAATCAGAAATGAAAAAGGAGACATTACAACTGATATCACAGAAATACAAAGGATTGTAAGAGGTTACTATGAACAATTATATACAACAAAATAGATAACCTAGAAGAAATTAATGAATTCCTAGACCCATATAACACACCAAAACTGAATCAGGAAGAAATAGAAAATCTGAACAGATCAATAATGAGTAGTGAGATTGAAGCAATAATAAAAAGTTTCATATCAAAGAAGAGTCCAGGACCTGATGGCTTTACTGCTGAATTCTACCAAACATTTAATTAAAACTAATACAAATCCTTGTTAAACTCTTCCCAAAAATGTATGAGGAGGGAATATTTTCAAACTCATTTTATGAGTTCAGCATTGCCCTGACACCAAAGCAAGACAAGGACAAGGAAAAAAAACTACTGGCTAATATTCCTGATGAGCACAGATGCAAAAATTCTTAACAAAATACAAGCAAATCAAATTCAACAGCACATTAAAAAGATCATTCATCATGATCAGATAGGATTTATCCCACAGATGCAAGGGTGGTTCCACATAGGTAGGTCAATAAATGTGATACACTATATTAACAAAATGAAACTTGAAAATCATAGGATTATCTCAATAGTTGTAGAAAAATCAAAAATCAAAATTCAGCATCTTTTTGTGTTAGAAATGCTAAAAAAAATAGGCATAGAAGTAATGTACCTCAGCACAATAAAGGCTGTATCTGACAAGCCCATAGCTAACATTATACTCAATGGTAAAAAGTTGAAAAATATTTATCTAAAATCAGGAACAAGACAAGGATGGCCACTCTCTCCACTTCTATTCAACATAGTACTAGAAGTCCTAGCCATAACTATTCTGCAAGGAAAAAAAATAAAAGGCAACCATATAGGAAAAAAAGAAGTGAAATTATCTCTGTTTGCTGATAACATGATCTTATATTAAAAAACTCTAAAGAATCCACCTTACTTTTCTGTGAAGCATATTTAAAAAAAGAAACCACACCAAAAAAATGTTAGAATTGCCTTTAAAAAATTCAGTAAAGTTGCAGTATACAAAATCAACATACAAAAATTGATAGCATTTCTATATACTAACAACAAACTATCTGAAAAAGAAGTTAAGGAAGAATCCTATTTGCAATAGCATAAAAAATTCTTCAGAGTAAATTTAACTAAGTAAATAATAGATCTGTACACTGAAAACTATAAAACATTGATGAAAGATTGAAGAAGATACAAATAAATGGAAAGATATCCCATAATCATGGATTAGAACAACTAATGTTGTTAAAATGTCCATACTACTCAAAGTAATCCCAAGACTCAATACTATTTCTCTTGAAATTCCAATGTTATTTTTCATAGAAATAGAAAAACCAATCCTAAAATTTATATGGACCCAGAAAATACACAAATAGCCAAAGCAATCTTGACCAAAAAGAACAAAGCTGGAGGAATCACACTCCCTCATATCAAAATATATTATAAAGCTATTCATCAAAACCACATGGTACTGACATAAAAATAGACACAGTCAACCAATGGAACAGGACAGAGAGCTCAGAAATAAATCGAAGTATTTATGATTAATTGATTTTTTACAAAGGAGCTAAGACCACACAATGGGAAAAGAACAGTCCCTTCAATAAATGGTGTTGAAAACCTGGATATCCACATGCAGGAAAGTGAAATTGGACCCTTATCTCATACTATATACAAAAATCAACTCAAAATGGACAAAAGACTTAGACATAAGACTTGAAACTATAAAGCTACTAGAAGAAAATATAGGGGGAAAGCTCCATGATGGCCAGGGGTGGTGGCTCACACCTGTAATCCTAGCACTTTGAGAGGCCAAGGCAGGGAGATCCCTTGGAGTCAGGAGTTCATGAGCAGCCTAAGCAAGAGCAAGACCCCATCTCTACTAAAAAAAAAAAAAAAACCCTCCATAATGTATTAATAGATCTGGACAATAATTTCTTGGATAGGACTCTATAAGTGCAGGCATCAAAAGCAAAAATAGACAAATGGGATTATATTAAACCAAAAAGTTTCTGCACAGCATAGGATACAATTAATAGAGGGAAGAGACAATCCACTAACTGGGAGAAAATATTTGCAAACTATACATCTAATAAGGGGCTAATACTCAAAATATATAAGGAACTCAAACAACTCAATAGCAATAAAACAACTCAATTGAAAAAATGGGCAAAGGATCTCAACAGACATTTCTCAAAATATATGAATGGCTAACAGATATATGAAAAAATGCTAAACATATCTAATCATCAGGAAAATGCAAATTAAAACCACAATGAGATATCACCTCACATCTGTTATTAATAGAATGAGAAGATAACAAATGTGGACAAGGGTATGTAGAAAATTAAATTTCCACCAACACCCTTGTAGAGTGTTGGTGGAAATGTAAATTAGTATAGCAGTTCCTCAAAACACTAAATATAGAATTACCATAGAATCCAGCAACCATTTCTGGGTCTATATCCAGAGGAATTGAAATTGGCATGTCAAAGAAATGTTTGCATTCCTATGTTCATTTTAGCATTATTCACGATAGCCAAGATATGGAAGCAACTTAAGTGTTCATCAACAGATACGTGTTTCCCCGAAAATAAGACAAGGTCTTATATTTATTTTCCTCAAGAAGATACCCTAGGGCTAATTTTCAGGGGATGTGTTATTTTCCCCTCAAAGCTTCAGCTTGCAGCACACACAGGATGGCCAGGATCTGACGGGGAGCTGAACTTGTTGGTGGGGCTGCCCGCACCTTTCCGGTCACCTCTGGGATAGTAGCTGTCATGATGGGACAGATGAGAAGGGCTGCTCATCTTCTTTACCGCTCTGCGACGAAATGCATGGATTGTGCAGATACGCTGCATAGCCATGCCCATCACTAAGTCTTATTTTCGGGGTAGGGCTTACATTGTGCAAATGCTTAGAAATCCTGCTAGGGCTTATTTTATGGGTAGGTCTTATTTTCAGGGAAACACAGTAAATGGATAAAGAATATGTGGTGCATATACACAATGGAATACTTCAGCCTTTAAGAAGAAGAAAATTCTGTCACTTGCTACAACATGGATGGAACTGGAGTACATTATGCTAAGTGACATAAGCCAGGCAAAGAAAAGCAAATGCTGTATGATCTCGCATATATGCAGAATCTAACAAAGTTGTTTTCATAGGAACAGAGAGTAAAAAAGTGGTTATCATAGGCAGATAGGCAGGGAGATGGGGAAAGGGAAGATGTTGATCAAAGGGTACAAGGTTTCAGTTAGACTGGAGGATTAAGTTTTAGGGCACTGAATGCTGACCACAGTTAATAATAATTCCTAAAAGAATAGATTTGTAATGTTTTCATCACAAAAAAAATGATAAATTGGTGAGGTGATGGATATGTTAATTAGCTTGCTTAACTCTTTCTATAATGTATACATAAATCAAAACATCACATTGTACCCCATAAATATATACAATTATTATCTGTCAAATAAAAATAAATTTTATAAACTTTTTTTACAAGATACATGCACACAAACACACACCCACATTTTCAGTCTTCCTAACAAATGGTTAGCTATTCTACAAGGAATCCAGAGAGATTTTTTTCAGGGCCTAATCTAGAAGTATTTAAACCAAAAGAAAACAAAATTAGTCAAAGAGTTGACAGGGTTAATAATTAGCTGTATATAGGACTGTAGACCTTGACAGAGTACAATAAGAGAGGTGTTTGGATTTACAGTAACATGTATATAACCACCAAAACTGGGAAGTCTAGACACAAGGGTAATTTATATGGTTAGGTTCATCTTTACTATTCAGCACTATTTATGGTTTAGGAAAGAAAATTGGGATTCAAATGTGAATTTCATGTTTTGTGGCACCTTATTAAAATTATAATGAAAAATTCAATTCCTCTACTTGGAAATTCAGCATATAATGAATTGTACAAAAGGACAAAAAGTACTGGAGAGAAAAGTGCAGTTCAGCATGACAAAGTAGAAAGAATACCAGGCTGGGAGTCAGAAGATCTGGATTCAATTCCCAGCTCTGCTACTAACTGGCTGTCTTATTTGGGGCAATCCATTTTAATTCTGTGAGCCTCCGTTTTCTCACTTGTAAACTGTGGGAACTGGCTCAGATGAATACAGTTCTATGATCACCAATGTCAGATCTTGCAGCACTTTCTGTACCAATATAGCCTCTATCAATTTATCAAATACCCTTGCATAATAGGAAACAGCATTTTATTAAATTCACCACCCCCCATGGGGTCTGAGATAGACAGAGGAACTCAAACACTTGGTATATTATGCATCCAGTTGATCACAATTTATCTGCAGAATGTCCCTTTTCTGACATTTAAGAAAGGTCAAAATTCTCAAGCGCTTAATAGGAATGTTAACGTTCTTTAAAACAGCATGACCACTTGGTTATGTTGAATCATTCAGAGGTCCCTGGGACTGTGCAAAATGAATGACAGTGACCTTGAACGTCTACTCTACTCTTCTCCAGAGACTAAAGGTAGGGGAAAGGGAACAATACTGTTAATCTGTCAGGAAATTATATAGTCACTGTTAGTAATATATCTAATGCTCTGTTCACATCTTCTTTACCTTTCTATGTATGTCCTGCTGTGCAATTTTATTACATTGAAAGATTTATGTGCAACATTTCAGTTGTGTTCTACTCAGGTGGTAAGATGTGTGGTAATTATGATAAACATCAGCTAGGATGCCCCCTGTCTGGAATGTTACAAACGGAAAATGCAAAGACATGCAATTAGACATTTGACGACACAAAGTGAGTATTGGAATGAGGTAATTTTTATTTTTTATTGTGCATTTTTACTTTTAGGGGGTTTTGTAGTCTTATTTTGAGAAGAATAATTATTCAGCCTCTTTACCCAGATTCTCATTTGTTTCCCCTAGGTCTATGCTAATCCTCTTCCATTTTAGAAGAATGGAGAATCAAACATCATGTATTCTATTAACTCATAATTAGGAAAATAAATTAGGAAAATATTTTTTCAAATAATGTATTTTTCTTATCTATTGTCAAATATTTTATTGGATAACAAAAGAGATTTTAGAAGTTGTTTAACATTTTCCGTATTTCAAATGTGATAAAAGTTCACTGTTATTTAAAGAAACTTAAATCCTACTTTCTTGCTCCTTATTTTCACCCTCATTCTCACTTCATAAGTAGTAAATGAAAACCAATTGACAGTATACTCCTAGGTAGTCTCTGAGGAGAAATTATTGAAGTAATGAATTAGTTACTAGTTGCAGATAAATATAAATGAACTACAACTTTGCCATTATTTATATGCTACGAGGTAAAGATTTTTAATATTTGCTTCTACAAACTTCTTACAGACCACCAGATAAAAATATTTAATGTATCAAAACATTTTTATGGGAAACAGACTTGAGTTGGAGTTGGGGGAGAATAGACTGAAATAACAGATTTTTCATTCCAATGGATTAAAGCTGTGTTAGATTCCTGCTGTTACACTCTTTTTCAAACTAGTGAGCATTGTGATTTAAATATATATATGTATATTTAGTTAATTAAATAGTTACTATATTGATAATGTTGGAAATTAATACAATTTTGGAATTCAGAGGATATTTTGCAGTGGTCCATTTATATAATTTAGAATCAGAAAGCCAAGCCTGACAACATAGTTTAGAACTTAAGAACCAATGGCTCTGGAACAAGACTGCTTAAATTTTAATCTGGCTTCATCACTTACTAGCATAATGATTTGGGCAAGTTTAGGAAAACCTCTCTCTAACTCTGTTAGCTCATCTGTAAAAGAGGGATAAACATTCCTCATAATGTTGACTTGAGTGTGAAAGATCAATAAGTTAACACATGTAAAATTATTAGAAAAGTGCCAAGAACATAGTAAGTGATTAATAATGGTTGGCTAATATCTTTATTACTGTAACAAAATTTGGCCATTTAAGGACTCAGCAGTTCCAATTCACCTCAGCCTGAAAGCAACCCACATTGCTCTGAGAATCTCAAGAAAGGTAGAAGCACAATCAGCATGAGATCTGGTGACTCAAATTGCTGGTTCATCTCACTGCTACCACCATGCTAAGCTTACTTTTAAAGGACCAGAGTAATCCTGGGTCTGACACTGGCCTACAACATGGAAATTATTTTCTAACCCAAGTCTGCATAATGCTAACATCTGGATGAAAGGTATTTTTAAAAATTTAGTTAAGCCATCAATCTTAAAAACTCTATTTTTGTAATGGAAAATATAGATGAATTTGTATTCACCTTGATGCTTGCTGTTATATAGTTTTGCTATGTAGATATTCATATCCATTAAATAAAAAGAACATTGTCTGGTTAGTCTTATTGATACAAATAAATAAATAGAACAGTGTGGATGAATACTTAACAACCAGGGATGATAATGCATCCCACAAGGTATTCTAAACCTGGGTTGCAAAGCACTGTGGAATGGTACATGTCAGAAAGAATTATTGGCCAAAAAGATGCATTTCCTTATTAACAGGCTTTCCTCTTACTATTAAAATTATTTAATTTTTGCATCAAACACAAATTATTTGGCAATAGCCAATGATTTTGTTTGGAATAGAGATCCACCTTCAAAAACCGCCAGACTCAGAAAAGAGGAAGGCATTTAAAGGAAGGTGATCCACAGTGATGAAGTTTATAATGAAAAAAAAAAAAATTGAGCCCAGATGAGTTAGTTTTCCTATATTTTTACTTTTTCTCCAAACAAGATATTAAAGTCAGTTAAAAGGAACAGAATAATGATTCCCATGTCTCCCGCAAACCTTCGTATTGCACAGTTTTATTAACCCCCATTCTTTATTTGAGCCTTTGGGGGAAAAGTGATTCAAAAGAGTGTATGAATGACCTCTGGGTTCAAAACTGTTGTGAGAAAACAACTCCTACTCCTTATCTCAGAAAGTCTGACCTCTAAAACTTCTACTGCAATGTATGTCCCTAGAGGGTGGCCCTTGACAGTCCCAAAGGCCCTTCCCATCCCACCAACAAATAGCAACAGGAAACATTGACCTTTTCAGTGCAGTGCTATTCAACTTTTCTTCACAGCTGTCAACGATCCTGTATGGCAATTCTGACAGTTTTTAAGTAACCTATTTTTCTCGCCTTGCCAAATCAAATTGTGAGTGTAATTGTATTGAAGTTTGATATGTTCTCGTTACCCACATGTCATTTCAACCCGACTCTATGTAATTCATACATTGTTCATGAAAGTTTGCTGAAAACATTTGGAGGAAGAAAATATTTTCCATTTTTAGAACTATGGAACGATTTTATTTTTAATGAAGCAATGAGTAAGAGTCTTTTTCTTTATTCACAAGTTCCCCCAATTGTCCTAGAAATAAAAGATAAACAGGTTAGAAAGTACTTGCTTACTCCTTCAAGTAAGCAACCAAATGAAATTTTGTTTACTAACTAAACCAAATTATATCAGTGCATAAGGCACTCTGCAGTGGGTTTAGTATATGAGAAAGCTAAATTAATTTCTTCATGTCATCAAGTGCAATTTGCTTCATGGAGGCAGTAATTCCATAAGTAGTAGCCTAATGATCTGAAATAGCTTATTAAAACATCTAAAACTCAAAGAAAATAAAATATCTATTGTGTTCCTTCTCTATGAGCACTAAAGTTATGACACTCAACAAGGACATTTCCAGAAACAAGGAGCTTACACTCCTGTGGGGGAGATGATTCTGTAAACAAAAGTTATAAGTCAGTAAAAAGTCAATATGAGGTAAAATGATAGCTAATATTGATTCAATGTAATGTCAAAACCCTGTTATATGTGTTTTACATGTATTAACATATTTAATTTTCAAAACTGAATGAAGATATACTATTATCAGGACCGTTTTAAAGATGAGAAACTGAGCCAAAAGAAAGATGAAATAACTGGTGAAAAGTTACATCCAGCAAGGGTCAGAGACAGAATTTGAGCCCAACTTAGTGGATGCCAAAGTCTTGCTCTTTCCTGCTGTGTTATTTGAAAGTCGCCAGCACAGTTCAACAAACATTGAAGTTAGAAGAGGATGGCCATCTGACTTGGATTGGCCAGTGATATACAAGTGGCAGTGATGTGCTCATTTCCAATAAAGACTTCAGGAGCCAGGGCACAATTCACCACCTAGGTGATCATGGAAGTGTGTATCAAGTAAAGCTGCCATTGCCAGCGTCCCTGAGTAGTTACAATGAGCAGAAACCTCCAGCAAGCCAGCACTGGATGTGTAGTATAGGTGAGAATTAAAAATTTGTTGTTTTAAACCTACTGAGAATTTGGGATTTTTTACCACTACTGCAAAACCAGCCTATTCTGACAAAGATATCCTGCCTACACATTATGTGGGTTCATTCGTGGTCACTTAATCCCATTTTGGCAGAGATTCGGGGAGAGTATGATTTATTTAGGTGAATGCAGGAAACAAGGAGAAGAAAAAGTATAAGTCAAGACCCAAAAGCAAAGAAAGAATGAAGCTTTTGAGAATTTCAAGTGGTTGAGAGGACTGAAGATATTCACATTAGGGTAAATCCATGAAATGCACAATTATTCACATAAAATTTGATTTGTTTGAGGATTGATTTTTTTTCTGCAATCCATTTTTAAAAGACATGGTAAATAAAGAGTTTGAAATTACTTATTAGTTTATTTATTTAGGAATATCAATGAATCAATTTCATGAAAAGAAGTGTTGGGAGCTGAACTCTGTTTCACTGTTGCCACAGAGTCACATAACAACATTTTTTAGTCAGAATTGTTCTAAACCAGCAGTCCTCAGCCTTTTTTGGCACCAGGGAGTGGTTTCATGGAAGACAATTTTCCCACAGAAGCGGCGGGGGCGTGGGGAGGTGAGGAAGCTCAGGCAGTGATGCCAGCGACGGGAAGTGGCTGTAAATACAGATGAAGCTTCTCTTGCTGCAGCCACTGCTCACCTCCTGCTGTGCGGGCCAGTTCCTAAGTTTCATGAAAAACAATTTTTCCACATACCGAGGGGAGGAAAGTGATGCACAGCCTGGTTCCTAACAGGTCACAGACTGGTACGGCCCCGGGGTTTGGGGACCACAGTTCTAAACAATCACACAGGTTACTAGTGGCTGAGGTCAACTAGAAAGACCTCCTATTTCTCAGCATTTCTTGCATCTTTCTCATTCCACTTTTTACATTTAAATTTGTAAGTAGGTAGGAGTTCTTTGATAGCGTATTAGTTGAAGGATAGATTCACATGTTAAAATGTTTGTTGAGCACATAATTACAGATGAGCCCAATTTCTCAATGCCTCATCACTCGTAGGTTTAGAGTTCCAAGCTATAGAATAATTCCCATTAGGAAAGCATTTTGTAGTCATTTGTCATCTTACATGACAAGTAATGGCATTATGAGAATTTCTTTATTTTCCAATTTTGGTTGCACATTATACCCCTTAATGAATATCCATATTGTATCGCTTAAGATAGACATTGGCTACTCATTTTTTATACATCAAGACCAACATTTCTTTCTCAGTTGCTAGAAATCATCTATGAATAATTTAGAAAACTTTGCCAAGGTAAAATACCTTCACTAAACAAACTGCTTTAAAATGAGGTCACTCATAGCAAATTGCATTGGAAAGATGTGATAGACATGTGTGTTTACATCAAAAGAGCAGATGTAGTATAAGTGCAATGAAATGCAGCAAGCCCTAGTTATGTAGATCTTATGTAGTGAACTCAGAGGCAGAAAGGCTTGTTGAAATCTAAATTTGGGTCAGAATCCAAATCTATCTCTACCATGCTAATGTGCAAATCCAGCTCTGTAATTGCTTATACTCTGCCATTGCCTTCCTAGAGGATGGGGGAATTGATGAGATATTGATGGAGCTTCTGCAAGATGAAAAAAAAAGTGGTGAGAGTTTCTATGAATATAGAAATGCTCTCACCATGGGTTTCTTGAGAGTATCTCTTATCCTCCTAGATAATGGAAAACCGTTATGTATTCTTACACTCTCTCTGTATGTTGCCTTCAGTATTATTGATCTCCCTTCCCTTTACTCCCTTTCCCCAGACACACACATATATACACCACCTTTTGCATTTCACACATCACAAAATAATTGTATTGAATCGCATCTCCTTTACAGAACATTCTTCAAACAATTCCTAATTTACCCATCTGGTCGTGCAATGTGTCTAAAAGCCCATACAGTTCATTTTTCATCACTTTGACAGATTCTCTTTGGTTTCGGCTGACTTTCTTCTCCTCAGTCAGCATTTCTCCTCACCCAAGCATGAACGCTGGCCAGGGACAAAGCTGTGACCACAGCCTATGCAGAGCAGCCTTCAATTCTTTCTTGAAAAGGGGGCTTGATAGAAGCAAATTTAAAATGCTGTGTCTTCTAGTACATAGTGTGAAATGATCCATTTCTGGTCATTCTACTTTTGGATTCGGTCTCCAAAAGGCACACTGCTATGAAAAACAAAGTAAGTTCATAAATAACGTGTGCCTCATTTCCTTGCATCGCAGCAGAGAGAGAAAAGATTGAATAAAACTTGTTAAATGTAAGGGAAGGAAAAGCCAGGTATGCCTACCCCCAAATTCTAAGATTTGAAAGTGTTTATTGAGGGAAGAACCCTTCCTCAGCTATTCTTTGTCCTTTTCTGCCCTGATTCTTCCCCATGAGACTGACCAACACGTCACCCTGGACAGCTGGCTCTATGTGAAGTAAGCCATCCACACAAACACCAATACTGTACGATTCCACTTACATGCAGTACTTAAAATAGTCCAAAATCACAGAGACAGAAAGTAGAAAAGTTGTTGCCAAGAACTGCAGGGAGAAGGAAGTTGGGAGTTATTGTTTAATGGGTATAGAGTTTCAGTTTTGCAAGATAAAAGAGTTCTGGAGACGAATGTTATGATGGTTGCACAATGTAAATGTACTTAATATCACAGAATTGTACATTTATGCTTAAGGTAGTATATTTAATGTTATGTGTATTTTAGCAAAATAAAAAAATTGGAAAAAAGCCTCCTGTAATATTGCAGAGAAAGTATTTTCTGCTCTTATATCCAAGAAAGAGTTCCATTCTTCTAAGATCCCAGGAAAATCAGGGAAGCATATTCCAAAAAGTATAATAAAAACTACTAAATGTATAAGTCGAAGGTCTTTAATAGTAAGGTAATCTAGAATCTGCATTTTCCCATCAAAGTTTGGAAATATAGCAATGAATGGAAAATTTCATATTGTTTTTATCTGACCTATAAAAATCCCAAAGTTTTTTAGTAGAAATTGTTTAGAAAGTTGAGTTTTCCATCTCTCAATAATAGATTATTGAGAAATGGAGTCTACCTATAATTTTATGCTTGATGAGCACTAGGTAATACATACAATTGCCTTTCTTCTGAAATGTAACACCAGGCTTCTCCTCCCGAAGGTCAGGCATATGTCATTCATTAAATAACAATGCTGGGTGCTGAGCTATAAATGGTGTCTCAAAATGCACCCCCAAGTGCGTACATACTGACCAAATCCTCTGTACTTTGACTAGGTAAAGAGTTCCTTGGAGAAAGGCACTAAACATAAATATTCGTTTTAAAAATTTTATTTCATAGGTATTACACATAAGTTTTGTTTAAAAAATGTTCTTTTTTATTTGACTGTGGTACTTTGTTTTGAGTTTCATCTCTATGGATTTAGAATAAAATAAAAATAATTATAAAGTATCAGTACATTTCAAAGGCATATGCATAAATAAATGCATTTTTTGAACACAAAAGATGACTATAAGGAACATTTGTCATTCTTTTGACTGACTAGCATCTAAACCCCTCCCCTGTGTGGGGGAATTCTCAGTCTTTTGGGTGTTAGAAGACTTTTGGAATCCCACTCAAGAAACTGAAGATTTTATGTACTTCCCCAACTTTCCTTGTAAGTAGGTCAATGTGGCCTGGGCTTTACCAAATAGACCCATTAGCTTAGACTTTGAATAGGGAAGTAGTGACACAAGGAATTAGGGACAAGGGAAGAATCTACAACATAGACAGTATTTGGAACAGGATCCGAATCCTAGGCAAGAAGAGAAAACTACTCTAACATAAACACATGTTATCTTTCATGAAAAGGTAAGGATGATAAGAGGTGGAGCCAAGAGCTCAGAGAGCAGAGCCAAACATTATGAATAATTATTCCAGGTCTTGAGATCTACTTAATCTGCAAGCATTTGCTTTGCTGGATTTCAGAATTCCCATCAAGTGATGACTCTCTTATGCTTCCTACTCCCCCCTGCCTTGTAACAGAAATGTTTATAACAGATAGCCTATGTCTGTTCCACCATTACCCATTGGTTGTGGAGGGTAGGAGACAATGATTTTTGTTTTCACAGGTCTAGAAATTGAAGGCATGTGTGCTATACATAAGGAACGACACCTGATGAATTCCACCCACACTTGGACTTGACTTAATGCCATTCTGAAATTTGAGCTGATGAGATGAAGTTTTGGGAGAGATTGGTTGAAAGCAGATATATTTGCATGTGGGATGGTCGTGAATTACTAGGATTCAGAAGATGACCTATGGAATGCAGCTTCTGAGATGGCTCCCAATAATTTCTGCCTTCTGGTATTCAAGCTTTTGTCTAATCTCCTCAATTTGAGTGTGGGCTGCTCTTACTGACTCGGACAGAATATGGCAGAAGGTAGGGAATAATATTAGGCTAGAAAAAGACTGAGGACTATGGCTCCAACTCTCATGCCATCTCTTGCTCTCACCCTTGCTCATTCTGAGAAAAAAAACTAACTGCCATGTTGTAAGCTGCCTATGGAGAGTTTCTTAGTTCTAGTTCTTCTAGTTCTTTCTAGTTCTTCTCCTAGATGATCCTTCAGATGAAATCACAGCCCTGGCCAATAGCTTGAAAACAACTTCATGGGAGATCTTGAGCTAGAGATACCCAGCTAAGTTACACTTACATTCCTGACCCAGAGAAACTATGAGAAAATAAATGATTGTTGTATTAAGTTTCTAAGGTTTGGGGTAATCGGCTACACAATTAAACATAAGTAATATGCATCTCTAAAAAGTCAGTGCAGTCCATCTCATTAGATAATGTTTAAAAATTAAAATCATCAAGAAATAACATTATTTACTTATTATTTAGAAATGTTTAGGTAACATGGTTGAAAGTGGTTGCACCTGTATCTCAGGACTAGGGAAAAGATAGGGGTGGGACAAGGATGCTGCCTTTTCATTAAACTCTTTGATTTTCAAAGGTTTGCCTCACACTTCTAATAACCTCTTCCAGAAAAGCCCTTCTCCTGGGCTTCTGAAGAGCCAAAGCTTCATTTTAAGAACTCAAAATTGCATAGCATTACATAGCATTAGCACCATATCCAAATGCATTACTTCTGTAATTCTCTTATTTCCTTTGACAGAAGATGAGAACAGTATAGTTTTTGACATTGTTCTGAAAGCAGCAGAAAAGGACTTGCCAAGAAAAAGATTCTGTAACACTTTGGTGAGAAAAATCACAAGAATCATAAGAAGTCAAATATTAAATATTTAAATTATTTGAGTAGATTGACATTTAATGAATTTGTAAAAGAAAAAATATGGAATGTGTATGAAAACTTCATAAATTGACATTCATAAACTAAAACATTAAAAAAAATTTTAGTTTAATGCTGAGCTGATGGGGTCTTGCTTGATTTAACTTCTTTCATTAAAAACTCATATGGATTTCTTTGCTTTTTCCTTTTGAACAACACCTTACATCCATAACCATGTCAAAAACACAGAAATCAAGAGAAACAGGAAGGCCCAGAGGACCAGGTAAAATTCTTGGATTTGAAGGAATCGAATTTTAGCACCACCACTGACCTTCTTGGGGTTACATGAACTTACTTAAGCTAATTAAAAAACAACTATGGAGTAAAAATAAGAATAATCATGTACCTCGTAAGGCTATGTTGGGATTAACAAACAAAATGGATCATAACGCTCTTAACCAAATAGAACCAAAAGGCTTGGAAATATACACTATGCTAACAATATTTTTGTGTCCTCATTTAACCCTTAGAAATTGAAAAACATTGACTACAGACCTAAGAGCATAGAGATAAAAATAACTGGCTGACAGTTTCCAAAGCAAATCTCTCTCCTTGAGAGACGTGTCAAAGGTTTACCACTCAAATATAATTAAAATGAAAAAAGCTTCCCAGACTGAAGGTTGGCAAGTAATGAAAATAAAAACTACAATAATCCACCACTTCTATGATTTGTTGAGGGCTTACTACATGCCAAGCCTTGCACTCAGTACATTACTTCCGTTATTTATGTACTTATCACAACGCTCCCACTAATTGCATATATTTATGCCTATTTTATAAAATAGCACTTAATTATAAATAGGTCCTACCATAAGTAGTTGAGCCAAACAAATCCAAACGAGATTTTTGAATCTAAAAATCTGATAGTCAAGAAAGCACAGCACTGGCAATATAAATGCCCTGGGGGGGAAACTGTTTGTTGTTTTCAAGAGGAGAAAGATTTTCAGTTTCTTGTTGAGAAACATACTAGACTCTTCACAGTGTCTGCCATGCCTGGGCTCTACTAAGGGGACTCAGGCAAACATTTCATGTCTGGTGATGGCGCTGCACCCTGGCCACACTGACCGGACGGAGGACAGCCGTGTGTCCTGAAAGCAGTCGTCCAATGGCTGGCGTTGTCTAGTGAGGAAGAGTGGAAGGGTCAGTCTGAGCAGAAAGGATGGTTGTCAGGTAAACCAATCAGATTCACCATCTACGCCATTTAATCTGGGATTATGTAAAGAATTTGACAGGTGGAAGCAAACAGAGGCAGAGAGGAGTAGACTCAAATAGCATAACTAATTCCATATTAATGGCAAATCCTTAAAATGAAGATTAAACCTTCTATTTCTGGGAATCATGGCTCCACATGTCTGAGCTCTACATTGATTCTCAGGCTTCTTGAATATGGGAAGGTCAGCTTTCCCTGAGTTTGGATTGTGTGTCTCTTGAAATCATCTTAGGCCAGAGTCAGTTCTCCCAGGGAAACATGCTATGCAGCAGAGCTTTCTGTGCAAGTTTACTGGAGAGTGCTATAGGAAACAAGACCTCTAAAGAAACAGGAGAAGCAAGATTGGGCAGAGCAGGAAGTTGAACCCCAAAACAGTTGTATCAAGGCCTCAGCCAATCCCATGAGGAGCTCTGGAGCTGGGATGGCCCTTCAGGGTTGGCCTGCATTGAAGCAAAGGAGCCTGGGCCTTTTTGTCCCGTACTTAGACCAGCCATTCAGCAAAGGCTTCCCCAGAGAGAAGAACTTGGGTGAGATAGCTCCCATTAGCAAGGAAAATTCCCAGAGAGAGGTTCAGCTGTGAACCATCAGCAGCCAATGCTCCTTACAGCTGGGGAATGAGTGAATGCCTCCATTCTGAAAGATACAGTGGGGAAGCTCACCACAGCATCCGCTAAGTCTACCCTTCGTATGATTTAGATTGACTTGCATCACGTAGTAAGTTCACCCTGCCTGGGAAGAACTCTTTCAGAATTTTAGTTGGTCTTTTTTCCTGGAGAAACTTAGTAAAGAACAAATCACAACAACCATTGCAGCTAGTGTTGACACTATACCAGGTACTCATCTTCTTCCTCATCTACTACTCATCTTACGACTCCATAGTCTAAGTAGCTTACCTCTTGAGGCAGCACAGACCCTCATCCCTGAGAAATGTGAGCCCCTAGACACAAGGCCCTTTTCAGTCCATGGTTGCTGTAGTTGCTCATTTACCATTAAAACTGAGCAGGGAAGTATCAAGAGATGCCCCAGTGGATCATCTGAATGCTAAATATGTTCTTACTCACTTCTGTCATGTAACAGCCTCTCTAACTCATCCTAATGATCAAGGTTAATTTTCCTGACAATATGATGACTTCCCTCTTAACACAGAAGTCCACTGGTCTCTTGTCTACTGGTCTCTTAACACAGAAGTCCAAAGTGACCAAGATGTAGCTGCAGCTGAAAGTTTAAAGGAGCTCTTTCTGTGTCCCCTGATGGAAATATTTAGTATCTAAAATTACAGAACAGGAAGCACAAATCATTCAAGTGGATCACTAAGAGTTATAATAAACTTACAATAAACAGCATTATTTCTGCTTTCCAGCTCAGTCCTTGACTTATAGTATAACATATAACACATACTGGAGAATAGTGCCTTATCCTCACAGGGTTTGATTTTCCAGCTGGCACCTCAGGGGAGCCCTCAAAGGTTCATTCCATCCCTATATTGGTCCAAGATATTCTGTGTGGCATGGTATATTAAAAGACAATTGGATCTCATGGTCAAGTGCCCACTGTCTTTCTCTTTTACTATAAAGTGAGTCATTTGGTATGAGGTGACATGATATGGGCTCCCATATTGGTAGAGCAAACTTGTGTAAGCCCTCAGACAGTAAGGCCCCACGAATAGGAAAAGCAAATCCATACTTGGAATATATGCATCTCCAGTTAAGATGAATAGTCATCTCTTCCATGCTGGAAAGAGTTCAATGTAATAAACCCATTGCCAAGTAGTTTATTGGTCTCCTAAAAAGACAGTGCTATACTGGAGGGCTCGGTGTTGGTTTCTGTGGCTGACATATTGGACATGCAACAGCAGCAGTAACTAGATCGACCTCTGTGAGTGCCAGCTCATGCTTTTGGGGCCACGCATAGCCGTCACCCCTATCACAATGGCCATTCTATAGTGCCAGAACTGGAATGCCTGACGTCACCTGGCAGGCCATTCTTCTACTTGGTTACTACTATCTCTTCCAGTGGATGCTCTCTAGTGAGCATTAACCTGGATACAAAGATCTTCATGCTTTGTGCCTAATTCCACGTGCTCAGACCTCCTTGTTCCTGACTTTCCAATCCTTCTCCACAGTCCCTGCTTAAACAGCAAGCCATTCACCATTACCCAGGAATCTAGACAGATCTTTACTGGAGGCCATTTCTCCTGTCCCACAAGTGCTGACCATCGTAGAGTTTTACCTCCATTGCTGCCTTTTAGGGCCACACTAAACTGGTGTCATAATGAAACAGCAGCCTACTTTCAACTTTCATCCACGAACCAAGCCAATTTATCCACAAATGGAGCCAGGCCTTTTCTTTCACCATTAGCTGGTCATAAAAGATCCTCCAGTGGCCGTACGAGAGAGCCGAGGGATTTGTGCCAGTGCGAGAGTGGTGACTGACGTGGGCTTCTGGGGTTATTTGTTCCTTCTGGCCCTGCTCATGCTTGATCTTAGATGTGCTGCTTCCATCTTTTGACAAAATGTTGCTTATCCTGTCCAGCCATGACTTGATGGACCTGACCAAACCCAGACCATAATGGGCAGCCCTGACACAGGTTCAGACACGCCATCTCTACCAAGGCCCAGTAGCGTTCCAGAAGCTGTTTTGGAATGGTATGTTATTCTCTGCTACAGACATCCCATCAGAGTTGTCCCATATTGAGGCAAAGTAACTAGGCATTTTTACTTCCATATCAACCAGCTAAAAGATACAGGAAGGAGATGCCATCCTGAATGATGTCGCTCCCTTCTGCTGAGGGCAATTCCTGCGGAAAGGACTCAGCTTGAGCCGTACACAGCACTCCCAGCAGCTGGGGGAATGTGACTCTCTGTCCTGCAAGAGGAATGTGTGTGGCATACCACAGTATTCACTACAAACAGCTTGAGTCAGTCTATTTCCTTGCTACAGAACTAGCCTTACTAAAACCATAATGTAGAATTTACTGTTTACATTTGCAGTCTGTATCAGAAAACAAAAAACTTGTGATTACCCTTAAACAGAAGTTCAGCAGTACAGAAAGAAAATAGGCAGACTTGGAAAACTGGTGTTTAATGCATTGCTCAACAATGTTGAATTTCTCTAGCCTGAGGTATACGCAAAGAATTAAAGTACTAGTAAGATAGTCTGAATTCGGTATTGTGGGCTTTTCAAGTTAGTGGTAAAAATAATATTTTTATAACTACAGTTATACTTCTGTAGGCCTACTCTTGAAATTTATCCTAATGGCTAGGAATTTATTCTTAAAATGTTATGATACAGACAACCACAACTTAAAACAAATTCTATTTCAAAGGTTCATTTGAAGCTCAAAACTCCATAGAGGCAATACTATGCCTAGTGGTCAGGGCCCTAAGGCCAGTTCAGTAAAACCTAATACTCAAAAACAATTACAAAAACAAAAACCACCATCTGCAACAAGATTCTTATAACAAAAACAGTGTCTTAAAATGAATCACTTAAGGGCCTGGAAGCAGTAAGAAACAGGATTCGTTTTCTGAATGTTGAGAAAGGTGGGGTGAAGTGAGACAAAATTCTCTCCTCCTCTCCCGTCTTCTCCTCTCCCCAACTTTAGGCACAACTATTTTATTTGACTGTTCTCAGTGTTCTCTTTAGCACTTTTTACAGCCTTCCACTGGCATTTTCCTCAGAATTTTAATACCTTATTTAAATGTCTGCCTTTTTACACACTTAGTACCCAGCATCTTTTTAAAGCATTATATGTATTAAATATATCCTTGATAAAGGAATGAGTGAATAAATGAAGACATTAATAAATGGAGCTCGTTACCCTGGAGGAACTAGCCTGGTTCTCTTGGCACTTTAAAAATGGCACCTAGAATGTCATCAATGTCTCCCTTAGAATGAAACATCAAAAACGGATGAAGCAAAACATTTTTCAGAACCACTTAGTAAGTTGAATTTTCTGCAAGACTATTTTACTTCTTCTCTGAGTTTATGCCACAAGGATAGCAGCCAGAGGACCATTGAGAATCACACCTCTGTTCCGTCCTACTGCGAAGACAGGGGCAGTGTTAAACAGAGCAACCGTCAAAATAGTGGAGATTCTTCGCAATGAGCCATTTTCCTGGTGGACATCCACGTCTTGAGCTCCACCAGCTCCCACTGCATTGTGATGTGTACACAGGATGCGGGCCACTGAAGCAATCGTGGTTTCGGGTTCAAGGTGAAACCTTTAAAGGACAGTCTGAAAATTCCTCCACGTTACCGTATTCATATTGTTTCAACATATGTATGGTTCTTAGGCATCTATTCCAAAACTCAGCTGGGATTAGCCTCTCTTTCAACATTCAGATGAATGTAGTCTAAACTTTTCTCCCATCCTCCACCAGAGGAAAATTTGCTATCCCTCCCAACTTCATTTGAGATTCCTCAGAAAGAAGGAGACAAGCATTTATATTTTTCTATATTGTGTTATGTTTCTCTTACTTGGCTCTGGCTTTGAGTTCCTTGTGAGCTCCCTCAGCTGGGTTGAGAGAGATCCTTTCATGACATCCTTCATACTACTACAACCACCAACTGCTTCCTTGCTTGAAATACCAGCAAACTGACGACTGGGCATAGGTCAGACATTGACTAAATACGCCTCACTGTGCCCACCACCTCTGCTTACTATACAGTCCGTGTAAATTCTTGCCTTCCTCACTGTAGCTGGGCTCCTTTTATCCTGTCCATTCCCTGTCAACCTCCAAATTCTTCTCTTATTGATAAAGGCAATTTAGGTTTTTTTCTCATTCCTACATTTTCCAAGCCTTTCTTCTGTAAAGCGTTATCTTTTTTACACAACCAAACGACTCATCTATTCCGAACAGAAATTCCGATACTTTCTTAGGATTCAGAAGTCTGCTGGGATTTTGTATAACAAACTGTTTCTCCTACACACAAAGACTGGTTGGCTATAATAGATGACTCTTAAATGGCTTCCCATCTCACGAGGCTCCCTAAGAACGTCCACATATGCGGGCGCAGTGAGCAGCCACGTGCTTCTCCCCCGACACCTCCCACCACAGCCAAGAGGGACACCTGATGGAAGCTGGAGGAATCAGATTTTCTCCCCCAGGAATTAGCCTCAGGAATGAGACACCAGGGCCTGAAATGAGGGAGAGCCGTGGTAATGCCAGCACTCAGAGAGAAGGGCAACCTGCTGCCGATGTCCCCATCGTTCTCAGGGCGAAGTTGATCTGCTCTTTTCAGTTTTTTGGGGATACTCCAAAGGCCCTTTGTTGCTTAAAGTAGGTAGTGTTAATTTTTATTACTTTTACCAAAAAGCCCTCTAATGAATAGAGACCTTCAGACAACCTCACAAAGAAACCCATACAAACTCTCAGGACGGGATGTTTAGGAAATTATTTAGAAAAGTCGGGTTAGCCTGTGTCCTCTGATCAAGGAGGTAATCTGCCATTCTAGCCAGAAAATAGAATGATCATAATGCTCTTATATCCAGATACATTCATCGTACAAAACAATCCAAGACACCTCGTTACATATAACAATGAAATTTCCGGTATCAGAGGCTTCCAGCCACTTCTACAGGAGTCGGTAATTCATTCCAGGAAAGGTGTGGAATTAAAATTTGTCATTACAGCAGAGCAGAACCAGATCTTCTAGGAATGCCTACTTCCCCCACCCATCCTCCATACAACATTCTTTAAAAAATTGGGGGGAGGGGGAGATTTCTAAAAGTTGTTTTCTTTTTTAAAAAACGTATTGGTTTCCCCAGAATCTGCCATTTCAAGGAAGAGACTAAGAAATGCTGCTCTTCAGACTCTGACCTATTACAGAGATGAAAGCACCTGTGTACATAAGGCTGTTTCCTCTGTTAATCGAGTCATCGTTCCTTCCATGCCCTTGAATCTCAAAGTGAAACTTACAAATAACCTGATCTTAACATTTAAAATATGCACTCTCCTTCTGCCCGCCAGAAGGTAATGAGCAGTCTGAGTCACTCAGCCTGGATTTCCTCTTCCTAATTGCCCTAAAAATTAAATAAAAAGCTTCCTGCATCCCTTCTGCTGCTCAACAAAAACAGGATAAAATACAGCAAATTCTAATAAGCCAGCATGCGTGAAGTTTTCTTCCTTGCTCCTTAACACCACATTTACATTCCCTTCCAAACAGCACTAACTTCTCTGCCTCTTTATCTCCGTAGATATCAAATAGCTATAGCTCAAATTCATGTTGCAGAGAGAATTTTCTTCTATTAGAAAAAGATTGTCTTCCATTTTGCGGTGAGGAGTTTTTTTGTTTTATTTCTCTAATGCAAGCTTGGGGAAGGGGGGAGAGGGGAGGCTTGAATTACAGGACTCTTTAAGCCATAATATTTAATTCCAAACTTTGTCCTTTACAGCCTATTACCTCAGCTGCCATCTCTCTCCCGTTCCCTCATTTTCTGTTGAAAATTGATCTCATTGTTCTTGTCTGAATAAAAATGCCCAGGCTCGGGGCATTTCAATTGGCTTCAGCTCAAGAATAAAAGATCCCTTTTAAAGTGAAAATCATGGTTTTTTGCCAATTCAAATCACATTACTCATTTTCCTCCCAGGCCAGGCAGGAAGGCGAGGGGCTGCACACTTCAGGATCCGCACACACCACTGAAGGGCCGGGCAATCTGCCACTTCACTCACAGTCTCCCTGGCTACGTGACCTGTGGGTTGATGGGGAGACCCCAGAAACCTGCTCAGAGAGGTCCTCAATTGGCAGCCTCAGGAATCACACTACACAATTCCATGTAGTGTCTCAAAGGGCAACTTTTAGACTTGACTTTATTTTCTGCATCACTGTAGGTGACCTAAATAGAAATACTGTTGTCACCAACCTATAAGAGAAAATGAACATTCAAGTTTATGTGGAAAGCAAGGCATTCGGAACACTTCAGAAGAAACTGGTGTTGCCAGAGCACTGTTTCTGGAGTCCCTGTCGGAGAACTATAGCACACGTGAGACTGTGTTACTACAAAGCTTCCTGTGTTTCCTCTAATAATCCTCTCTCTGTATGCCCTCTCTCCAATCATTATCCCACCCCCTCCTCAATCCTCCCCTCATTAGCATCCTTCACATTTATTTTTGTTGTTGTTGTAGAGATGGGGTCTCACTATGTTGCCAAGGCTGGTCTCAAACTCCTGGCCTCAAGTGATCCTCCCACCTTGGCCTCTCAAAAGTGCTGGGATTACAGGTGTGAGCCACGGTGCCCCACAATCTTTTGATTCCCATGCTCTAAGAAAGCAGTGAGCAGCAAGAAGCCAGAAAATGGGAAATGGTCATTTCGACCAGCATCAGGTAAAGCAAACACAGTTAAAAGGAAAACAATTATGGAATCCTAGTGAGAAGTACACAGGAGCTTGTTATTCTGCTGTTGCAACTTTTCTGTAAATGCAAAATTCCTTCCAAATAAAATATTACAAAAAAACCAGCATCATATTCATAGCACTTGATAAAACTTGGAACTCACCAAAAATCTAACAAAGTTGGTATTTGTAAAGGTCAGTAGAGCAACAGAGTACCACAGGGAAAGAAAAATATTCAGGATTGAGGTAACAGGGAAAAAATCACCCCTGAGTCAAAACATGTAAGCAGATTAAAGGTTTTACTATATAAATTTATTCCCTGCTTTAGTTTACAAGTCTGGTTCCAAGGCAAACAGCCACAGGGAGGCTGCCGCAGAGTTCTGTTTGCTAGTCTCGTGGCTTATCCTAAAGGACCCTTCATATATTTTTCGTGTGTCAGTCACAAAACACCCCAAGAGAGTCCTCAATCTTTATATCAGCATCAGGCAAACACAATCCAGGGACAAATTAAAACATAGTAAGCATAAAACATGGCCTCGAGACAGATTAAAATGAGCAAGGTATTCACTGACATCAAACTGAGATGGTAAAGTTTAATCAATAATGATAATGACTCCCCGATCAACAAGGAATTATTCACAAAGAAGGAGGGGTAGGGAGAAAGTGGTGGAGTGAGAGACAGCAAATTTCTGTTCCTGGGTAATGTTACATTACAGATTACCCAGGATGGTGCGTTACCTTTGAGACACAAAGGGACAAACAGATTGGTTTAGCATCACAATTGTTAAATGAAATGTCAAACGGGCTTGTTGTTTCTGTGCATTCCACAGTGAAGAGCTGGCAGGAGTGAAACCTCCGCTTTTCAATATTCAAAATTCTTTTAGTTCATCAAGGCTCAGTTCAAATCACCAATCCCTTTTGAAGTTTCTCCTACTAAACAAATCTACAGCACAGGTGCAACAGAGAGAGGCTGACTATTTTTTAAGCTGTAAGCAGGCCCTTTGGGGCCTGCTAGGATTTGCTGTTTCACATAGAAGCTTTTAGGGCAGAGTCTTTTGGGGAAATGTTTTCAAATAGAAAATATTTGAGGCAATTGGGGAGTTCATGTTTAACCTGCCGCTGGGGTAACTACCACCTAAAACTCAAAAATGTGGCTCCAAAATAGCATGTATATGGAAAAAATCTAAAAGCTGCTACAATTCTCCTCTTAGCTGTACCGAAGACACTATTGGTAAAGTACTGGATAATTTTTGCATTCATAGTAAATTCACTTAACATATAAAATAACCAATGTCCAAAAAGAAAAATAAATGCCCCCAAACAGACTAATGGGTCATGTTGGAACAAACTCATGCCTTAGTGGTGGGTCACTATAACACAGCACAACTCTAGAGCCAGATGCCTGGGTTTGAATTCTGACTCTGCTTCCTACTGGCTATATAACTTTAGGCAAGTCACTGACCAGCCATGTGCCTCAGTTTCCTTATAGTTAAAAAGCAATTACAATAGTATATAGCTCATTGGGTTATTATAAGAATAATGAGTTTAAATTATAAAAAGCTCTTGGATTCATACCCAGCACAGAGTAAGTGTTACATAATTCTTAGCTGTTATTAGTACAAGCTTATATTAAACCATCAATTAAATGATTAGGTAATGAACAGTATTAAAACCATTCAAAAGTGAACTGTGTTTAGGACTATGGAGAACTGGCTTCAAGTCCTTCTTCCTTCATTGTACCTATTTGATCTGAAAGAATTCAATCATTTCCTTCACGTCTCTTCACCTATGAATCATAAATAAATAATAAATATAATAAATTCTACTTAGGGCTCTGTAGGAGAATAAGCCATAGAAGGCAAGACGGTACAAGGATACCATTTAGGGGCAATGTAGTCCAAATGAGAGATAAGCATGGTTTGAACTATGCTGGTGGCAGTGCAGATCGTGAGAAGTGTTGAGATTCAGAATATATTTTGGAGGAGCTGTCAATGGGTTGGACAATGAACATAAGAGCAATCCAAGATTAGCCTTGTGCTTGGCCTGAATTAACAGATGGATGGTGTTGTCATTAGGAAAACTAGAGAGAGTCGGACATGGTGGCGCATGCCTGTAGTCCCAGCTACTTGGGAGGCTGAAGTAGGAGGATCCCTGGAGGCCAGGGGATGAGGCCCACAGTGGGCTATGATCATGCCTGTGAATAGCCATTGCACTCCAGCCTGGGGCAATAAGTGGAACCTCACCTTAATTAATTAAGTAAGTATAAAGGAAGAGAGGAGAGAAGCAGGTTTGGGCAAGGAGAAATCAAAAGTTCAGTTGGTGGGACTGCAAACTAGTAACCTCTGCGAAAAGTAGTATGAAGATACCTCGAAGAACTAAAAGAAGAACTACCATTTGATTCAGCAATCCCACTACTGGCTATTTACCCAAAGGAAAAAAAGTCATCTTATCAAAAAGACACCTGCACTAGAATATTCATTGCAGCACAATTCAGAATTGCAAAGATGTGGAATCAACCCAAGTGTCCATCAATACATGAGTGGATTAATAAAATGTGGTATACATATACCATGGAGTACTAATCAGCCATAAAAAAATGGTGAACTAATATCTTTTGTAACAACCTGGATGGAACTGGAGACCATTTTTCTAAGTGAAGTACAGCAAGAATGGAGAAACAAACACCACATGTTCTCACTATTAAATTGGAACTAATTGATCAACACTTAGGTGCACATATGGAAGTAAAACTCAGTGGAAATCAAGCAGGTAGGAGGGAGAGGAGGGGATAAATAAATCCATACCTAATGGGTACAATGCAAACTATCTGGGTGATGACACACTTATAACTCTGACACAAACTGTACAAAAGCAATCCATGTAACCAAAAGGTTTGTACCCTCATAATATTCTGAAATAAAATAAAATGTTTAAAAAGTTCAGTTTTGGACATGTTAATTTGATCATTTTGATTTAATATCCAAGTGGAGAAATCAGGCAGATAGTTGATATATGAATCTGAAAAATCAAAGCAGAGGTCAGGGGTCAAGATATGCATTTAAGAGTTATCAGTATTTAATGATCTTCCCATATTTAATGGGACAGGGGTCAAAGAGAGAAGAGGGCCAAGCACCAGGCACTGACTGGATCAATCCAAAATGCAGAGGTCCAGCAGAGGAGGTAGCAAAAGGAAGCTGGCAAGAAATAGTCGAGGAAGTTGACAAAAGACCAGGAGAGGGTAGCCTCATATCTTTCCCCATCCTAATTTTAACACAGTTATATCTTACAGGTAACTGAAACAACTAACTATCTTAACAGCTAACAAAACATGTTGTCAAATGAAGGCAGGCAGGCAGGAAGGGAGGAATATTTTGGTTATAACCACTTCACAATTTGTGCATTGAAGATTGATGCAACAGAATCCCACTAGAGGAGGCATTTTTCGTTCTCAACACATAACCTAAAAATTCAGGAGTGCAAGCCTTGTTGCCCAGAGCCATTGAGAGGTGTGACTGGTATGAGGAAGAGCCAGCAACTTGAACCCCAAATTCCCCTGCAGCAAACACGGCTGTTTCCCTTCTGCTGCCGATTACAACAATTTCCAACAGCTTTCAAAACCATTTAGGAGTCCAGGGTAGCCAGCAGCTCCACAGATCGCTGCCAACAGCTGAGCAATTCTGTTTGAACCAGGCACAGAGGAAGATTGGGCAAAAACATCCACTATCTTTATTCTGCACTCCCAGCACAATTTTTCTTTTGGAAATATGCAAAATTTTATATTCTAAAGTTTAAAATCAAGTTTTGTTTAGAAAGACAGAGGCAATTAAGGAGTTGCAATCTGAGGAAGTGACTTTCAAACGGAAAGGCACTGAAGCACCAAGTTCTACGCGCTACAGACTCCAGAGCCCAAGAGAGTGAATTATTGATGGCTTTTCACCTTCACGTCTTTCCAGTTGTCTGCCCTTTTGGAGTGAGACCCCCTAACGTTATCTGCTTTGTGGTTTAAACTACGTTTCTGAGGCCCTGGGTTTGTGTCACTGAAGAGAGATTTAGCAGACTACATAGGCACACCACTGTCCATGGGAGAATTAATGTCATTTGCTTAACATTTATGTAGCACTTACATTCATGTTAACTAGCTATTCCTCATAGGATCCCTGGGGAGTAGGTGATCACTGTTAGCTTCAGAGTTCAGTGAGATGGAAGGACTTGCTCAGGGTTACACAATAAGAAAAGAGGCCCCAGCCAAGGAGACATATACTTTCATTATGAGCAAGTCATCAGAGAGAACCCGTGCAGCAGAGCGGGAGCCAGGGAGTCTAAACTCAAACCAAAAGTAACAATCCTGCCCCCTTCCTGCTCCCAATATATTTTCCAAGGTGATCTCTTCCCAAGTACAAGGCCAGGGAGAGAATACACTTGGCAGTGCCCACTGAGCAGCAGCAGGTGTCTGGGATGGTCACTCTCCCCAGTCCCATGGCCCACTCTCAACACCACCCCTTGCACATCAGAGAGAAAGGCCATGTGCATGCAGTCTCAGGTTTTTTCTCTTATCAGTCAAGAGCTTTTACTACTCAAATCTCTCTGGTTCCTCCAACACACAAACACACATTTGCTCTCTGTAGCCAATACCACATCACATCTCTAATTTAGAGATTGTTTATATCACTGTGTCTTTGGAAGTCTCATCAATTTGGTTTCTTCTTACTTAATTTATCCTCCCCTACACATATGGCAAAGTGTGCTTTGAAGCTCACTTTTCCCTAGGATACTTTTTATTCCCTTAGCTCTTGAATAATGTCAATAGAATTTATTATCAAGCAAACGCATCTTGGACTCATTGAAGTAGGACTAGAACCAATATGGCTTAATATGAAGGCAGTCTCACAAGGCAGCTCTATTGCAGTAGTAAGATCACGGATGCAAGGGCTGAAGAGGCATGAGTTCAAATCTTTGCTCTCCAGCACTTCCTGGCTAGGAAGTGAATTACTGATTCTTTCTGAGCCACACTTGCCTCATTTCTAGATCTGGATAATAGTAATATACCTTGCAGTACGTCTATGAAGAAATAATAATATATGGTATGTAGAGAGCTTGACACATAGGAAGTGCTCAAAAAATGAAACTAATTGCTAATTTTAACAACTTTTTTTGGGTTCTACAAATTTCAGTTTCTTTATAAAGCCAAATTCAAAAGTGAACTGTGAAAGCTTCTGCACAGCCAAGGAAACTATCAGTAGAGCAAATAGACATCCCACA